>CM060089.1:2574008-2603607 GCA_030522485.1 Stenchaetothrips biformis | reverse complement strand
GGATTTCATAGCGGCTCATTGCCAGGGCAGCAACCGGATCCTGCTGCTCCAGCAGTTTGACAATCTCAGCGCCTTTGCGCGCCACACCGCTTAACCGCTGATAGTCGATAGCAAAGCCGGTACCGGAAACAAAGGTTTCAATGCAGCCCTGCTGGCCACAATAACAGGGGACTTCCGCGCGGTAACGCAACTCGTCTTCATCCATCCACGGTAAAGGATTATGACCCCATTCGCCCGCATTGCCGTTGCCGCCAATGCGTGACGCGCCGTTTATCGCTACCCCTGCGCCCGAACCGGTGCCGATGATGACCCCAAACACCAGTGCATGCCCAGCGCCTGCGCCATCCACCGCTTCGGACACGGCCAGACAATTCGCGTCATTGGCTATGCGGATGTCACGATTCAGCGCCCGCGCCAAATCTTTATCCAGCGGCTGACCGTTTAGCCAGGTGGAGTTCGCGTTTTTCACCCGCTGCGTATAGGGCGAAATCGTGCCCGGAATTCCCAAGCCTACCGTTCCGGTTTGGCCGGTTTTCTCTTCGGCGAGGCGGACTAAATCAACAATGGCCTGCACGGTTGCCTGGTAGTCGTCACGGGGCGTGGAAATCCGATGGCGAAACAGCTCTTTTCCCTCGCCGGACAGCGCAATCACTTCTGTTTTGGTGCCGCCCAAATCAATGCCTATGCGCACGGTTTATTCCTCATTATTCGTTAGGGTGTTTTCTACACTAAAAGGCGAATGCCTGAAAGGCAATGAAACCGCTCCGATGTTTCGCTATCATGCGCACACTTAGTCAGATTTGTGCGCCCGATCGCGCCACGGTAAGGAATCCCGATGTTGTGGTTTAAAAATATGATGGTTTATCGTCTGAATCGTGACATTCCGTTGTCCGCAGACGACATGGAAAAACAGCTGGAGGCTTTCACCTTCTCACCCTGCGGCAGTCAGGACATGAGCAAGACCGGGTGGGTGGCACCAATGGGCAATCGCAGCGATGCCCTGACCCACGTGAACAACGGTCAGATTGTCATTTGCGCGCGCAAAGAAGAAAAAATCCTGCCCTCTCCGGTCGTGAAGCAGGCGCTGGAGGCCAAAATCGACAAGCTTGAGGCAGAGCAGAGCCGCAAGCTAAAAAAGACGGAAAAAGATTCGCTAAAAGATGAGGTGCTGCACAGCCTTTTACCGCGCGCGTTCAGCCGTTTTAGTCAGACCTATATGTGGATCGACACCGTGAACAACCTGATCATGGTGGACTGCGCCAGTGCTAAAAAAGCCGAAGACACGCTGGCTCTGCTGCGTAAAAGCCTGGGTTCGCTGCCGGTTGTGCCCCTGACGCTGGAAAGTCCGATTGAACTTACCCTGACCGAATGGGTGCGTTCCGGGGATGTACCGGCCGGTTTTGCCCTCATGGACGAAGCCGAGCTCAAGGCCATCCTGGAAGATGGCGGCGTGATTCGCTGCAAGAAACAGGATCTGGTGTGCGATGAAATTGCCAACCATATCGAAGCCGGTAAGCTGGTGACCAAGCTGGCACTGGACTGGCAGGAGCGTATTCAGTTCGTATTATCCGACGACGGCTCGGTGAAACGCCTGAAGTTTAGCGATACGCTGCGTGACCAGAATGATGATATCGATCGGGAAGATTTTGCGCAGCGTTTTGATGCAGACTTTATTCTGATGACCAGTGAACTGGCGGCCCTGACCAGCAATCTGGTTGAAGCGTTAGGCGGCGAAGCTCAGCGTTGATGCAACTGGCCGCAGATTACCTGCGGCCGTTCTTCTTAGTCTTTCAGATAGCGGCAAAGATATGCGCTCGGCTCGCCTACCTGCAGATGAAACTCGCTGTGGCCCGGTACGTTAAACACCGATCCCGCTTCAAACCATTTCCACTCTGTCTCACCCGGCAGCAACACTTTCATTGAGCCGCTTACCACGGTCATCTCTTCCGGTTGGGCGGTGCCAAACGTGTATTCACCTTCTGCCATAACACCGACGCTGGCACGGCCGGTGCTCGCACTGTCAAAACCGATGGATTTAACTTTTCCGTCAAAATACTCACTTACATTGAGCATAAACCTTCCTCACAGCACATTAGGGTGACTGGCAGTGTAGAAGGGAACTTGCTGATCTGTCACGCGAAATAGTGAGTGATTGTGATCGCCGCGCAGCAATGGCTGCCGCAGGAAACTGGGGAAATCAATGGCTTCCTTGCCAGAGCAGAGGCTTACTCTTTTTCTACATCTTCATAACGATCTTTTGCATCATGCGCTTCCTGCTCTGATTCGTGCTCGCTAATTAACGAATCCGGCTTGGGATGGTCGGCCCGCAGTTGCCATGACGTCACTTTTTTGCCTTCGGGGCCTTTTTCCACAGTGACAACGCGCGCTTCTCGGGGGTAAGGAGGTCTTGTCGGCATAATGTGTCCCTCTTCGCTAAATGACATTCCACACGACAGGCGATTGCCTGCCATGGGATAAGTATAGTCAATACGGTGGAAAGGACGGCGAAAGCGGGATAAATCTGAGGGTTAACTGGCACGCGCCAGAGATAACGACTGCAGGATCTGTTCCACGACGCGTTCAGGTGACTGCATGGCGTTCACCTCGTGATGCGCAGCAGAACGGTACAGGTGCGCACGGGCGCGGAGCACTTCACCCATTTCTTCAGCGATAGGGCGTCCGGTTAACGTGGGTCGCTGAGCATTTTCCGGCTGGCTTTCCAGACGTCGGGCCAGGATGTCAGGCGGTGCACTTAACCAGATCACCTGACCGTGCTCACGCATATAACGGCGATTACCTTCCGCCAGCACCATTCCGCCACCGGTGGCGATAATGGTTGACGGGGCAGTTACGGCTTTGAGCGAGTCGGTTTCACGCGCACGAAAGCTCTCCCATCCTTCTGCAGCCACAATTTCCGCGACGGTACGCTGCATCGTGAATTGCAGGTGATGATCGGTATCGCGAAACGCATAACCCAGCGCATGAGACAGGGCTTCACCGATAGTGGTTTTTCCGCATCCGCGCGCACCGATCAAAAAAATGGACAAGGACATCAGGGCAGTTCCTCCGCCGCGCAGCCCATCACAGCTGCAGGTTAGGCTCAATAATAGGACGCATCATAGCGGGAATTTATTTCGTCCTCTACCCATTGAGCGTATTTTACGCATGATTGCACCCACCATTCAAAAAAAACAAAGAAATACAGAATGTTAACGATGCACATTTTGTGCATTGGGTAAAAAAGTTTACGTCAGCAACATTTGCTTACCGCCACGAATTTACATTGCTGCACGTCGCCCCCATATACTGTTAACAGTCGCAACGGGAGAGTCATCATGCAACGCGAAGAACAACAACTGATTGAAAATCTGTTTAGCCGTTTGAAACAAGCTGAAAGCCAGACTGCGGCACGCGATGCTGCTGCCGAACAACTGATCAAACAACACCTGCAGGCGCAACCGGGCGCGCCCTACTATATGGCTCAGGCCATTCTGATTCAGGAAGCGGCACTTAAAAAACTGAATGAGCGGGTTCAGGAGCTGGAAAATCATCTGGCCCAGCAACAGGCTCAGCAACAGCAACAGCAACAGCCAAAAAGTAGTGGCGGTTTTTTATCCAGTCTGTTTGGCGGCGGCAGTCAGCAAGCCCAACCGGCTCAGCCATCGCCCCAGTGGAACAGTGCACCGCAACAGCCGCCGCAGCAGCCCTATGCCAGCGCACCTGCGCCCCGTGGCAGCGGATTTCTGGGCGGCGCCCTGCAAACCGCCGTTGGCGTAGCAGGCGGTGTGGTCATGGCCGATATGCTGACCAGCATGTTCCACCACTCGCAGCCGGAAGAGATCGTTAACATCATTAACGAACCCCAGTCACTGCCTCAGGTCGATGACAGCCTGAATACCTTTAATGGCGGGAACGATCAGTCGTTTCTCGACCAGGGAACAGGTGCCGACAATCAGTCCTTCCTGGATCAAAGCAACGGCTGGAGCGACACCTATGCCGACAACGGCGATCTGAATGACTTCGGCGGCAATGATTACGATGACGACGACAGTTTTGTTTGATTTAACGTTGTCGTTGTCTGAGCCAGCTGTCTAGTTCATTAGCAAACTGCTGGCGGTCCCGCGGGCTCATGGCGGCGGGACCGCCCGTCTGTACGCCGCTGGCGCGCATCGTGTCCATAAAATCACGCATCGTCAACCGCTCGCGTATGGTGGCAGGTGAATACCGTTCCCCGCGCGGATTCAGCGCCGACGCCCCTTTTTCAATCACCTCTGCGGCCAGCGGAATATCTGCCGTAATCACCAAATCGCCAGCCTGCACACGCTTCACGATTTCATTATCGGCAACATCAAACCCAGCCGGCACCTGTAGCGTGCGCAACCAGGGCGATGGCGGTACGCGTAAAAATTGATTCGCAACAAAGGTGACCATGGTTTGCGTTCTGTCTGCCGCCCGGTACAGCACGTCTTTTATGACGTTTGGGCAGGCGTCCGCATCGACCCAGATAGACATTGGTGTTCCTTATTCTGAAAATAGCGACGATGTTAACCTGTTTTGCAAAACGGGGTTAAGTAAAATTCCCCGACCGCCCTGCGTTACCGCTAACTTGTTATTAATCCTGTCTGCAGTAAGCTACAGCGTTGATAACGGTGAAAACAGGAAAGGAGACGGTGATGCTGGAAAAGAAAATTGGATTTATTGGCGGTGGCAACATGGCAAAAGCCATCATTGGCGGGCTGATAAACAGCGGGCAAATAACACCGTCAGCTATCTGGATTTACGACCGCAAACCGAGCACCAATCAGCAAATGGCCGAACAGTACGGTATTAACGCCGCGGAGAGTGCGGAAGCGCTGGCCCAGCACGTGGATATTCTGTTTGGTGCGGTCAAACCCAATGTGATCCTCAAAGTGCTGAAAGAACTGGCTAACAGTCTGAAAAAAGAGGCAGTGGTCGTTTCAATTGCCGCTGGCGTGACGCTGGATAACCTGGCGTCCGTGCTGGGGCACGATCGTAAGATCATTCGCGCAATGCCAAACACCCCTTCCCTGGTCGGTGAAGGCATGACCTCCGTTACGCCCAACGTGCTGGTTGAACAGAGCGAGACCGATGAAGTGGTCGCGATATTTGAGAGCTTTGGTCAGGCGGCAGTCGTCGATGAATACCTGATCCACTCGGTGGTTGGCGTCAGTGGTTCAGCGCCGGCTTACGTGTTTATGTTTATTGAAGCCATGGCCGATGCAGCCGTGGCGGGCGGGATGCCGCGCGCGCAGGCATACCGGTTTGCGGCTCAGGCCGTGAAAGGCTCCGCACAGATGGTGCTGGAAACGGGTAAACATCCCGGTGAGTTGAAAGATATGGTCTGCTCGCCCGGCGGCACCACCATTGAAGCGGTGAAAGTACTGGAAGAAAAAGGCTTCCGTTCAGCCGTGATCGAAGCCATGCAGCAGTGCATGGCGAAGTCGGACAAGCTGAGCCGCAGTTAACCAACATATCTGGCAAACAAGCCGTTTGCCAGTCGGTTTGCGGGCCCATTATTGTGCAGAATGGTGGGCCTGATACCATGCCAGTGCCTGTTCCATCGTCATGGGCTCCTGCATCTTTTCGACCAGCGCGGCGGTCAGCGTGTAGAGTCCACACGAGAAAACCGCAGCCAGCCGCCCTTCCTTGCCGTAAAAGGCCATAAACGTTTTCTCTTCCAGCGATCCCACCTGCTGGTAGTCGTCCCAGTCTTTGGCATGACCAATATATTCATAGCGGGTACCATAATGCGCGGTCCAGAAAAACGGCACGCGGTCATAGTGATGAATATTCCCCAGCATGTTCATTGCTGCGGTCTGGCCCTGCTGCTCTGCCACGCGAAAATGCTCGATGCGCAACGGCCCCTGGGCGGAAGGATAGGTTGCAATATCACCGGCTACCCAGACGTTTTCTGCCACGCGTAGCCGCTCATCCGTTTGCAGGCTGCCATCTTCAACCCGCGGCAGATCGTGAATAAACGAGGTGGCCGGTTTAACGCCGGTGGCGAACAGCACCACATCGGCAGCGATCTGCTGACCGGTTTTTAACCGCACGCCCGTCACGTGGTTTTCGCCCTGCAGCGACGCAATCTCACCTTCCACAAATGTCACGCCGTTGGCCTGATGCAGTTGATGGAAATAACGGCCAATAGTCTCACCGAAATGCGCCGCAAACGGCAGCGCGTGACGGGCAATGACGGTCACCTCAACGTCACGGTTACGCAGCGACGAGGCCAGCTCCATGCCAATAAAGCTGTTACCGATAATCACAATCTGCTGGCTTTGATCGACAGCCGCCAGCAGGGACGCTGTATGCTGCTTGTTGCGCAGAATATGTACGCCCGCTAAATCAGCGCCGGCAAGCGACGGCTTGACAGGCTCTGCGCCCGTTGCAATTAATAATTTATCGAACTGCAACGTGCTATCGTCGGCAAAGACCAGACGGTGCGCCTCATTATCCACTCGCTCAACGCGCTTTTGAATGCGCTCGACGTGATCGAGTATGTCACTGCCAAGCAGCGACGGCACATCATCGATATTCATTTTGCCTGAGGGAACAAATTTCGTCAGCGCCGTGCGGTCGTAAGGGGCTTCAGGCTCACTCTCTACCAGCACCAGGCGGCCCTTAAAGCCGTCGTGGCGTAATCGCCACAGTGCCGCACTCCCGGCCGCGCCCCCGCCCAGTACCGCAAAGACCGGGGCGCTGTCACCGCTGCCCACTGGCGCAGCAGGCGACATTGCTTCAGGGTTAACCAGAATCTGGCCATTTTCGATGCGAACGGGATACTGTTTCAGGTCGGCCAGCGCCAGCGGCTCGCACATTTTACCGCTGCTCAGTTCAAACGCCGCTTTATGCCAGGGACAGATGAGCCTGTCGCCGCAGATAGCGCCCTGCTCAAGCGGCGCGCCTGCATGAGGACATTTCGCCTGGAAAGCCTGGACGCTGTCAGCCTCACGGATGAGTAACAACTCTGTTTCACCCAGCTTTTTTTTAACCGGCTGACGTTGCGGTAAATCCTTGAGAGCAATAACAAATTGATAGTTCACGACATGGCTCCTTTTCCAACCGTCACGGGTAAAAGCGGCGCGCCTAACGCGCGCGGCGCAATCCCTTATAAACAGTAAGTGTGGCAAAGGATTGGAAAAGCTTACGCCTCAATGGCGATTTTTTTCGCTAATCATCTGTTTATTAAGAAATTAAAAGTGTGCTGCAGCGGACTGATGGCAGGCGATGAGAGGAGGCGGCCACCGAAATGGCCGGCTGAGTCTTAGCTTTTTTTGAGGCACTGACTCATAAAAGTTTTACGTGCGTCACCGGTCAGCTTTTTATCTCCGGCCTGGAGATTACAGGTTTTCATTTTTATTTGTTGCGGCGACATGTCCGCGACTTTGCTGTCTTTCTTCAGGCAATCGCTCATAAATTGCTTACGCACATCGCCTTTTAATGATTGGCTGCTGGCATGTTCATTACACATCGCCATTTTTTGCTGCTGCGGCGTTTTATCTGCCGCGCTAGCGTGGCTGCTCATCATTATTCCTGCCAGGACTACTATCAGGATATTGCCTTTCATTGTTTTCACTCCGTTGTGATAAAGACAGTATTTATTCTGGCATGCCAGAAAAGAATCAGACGACTTTTGCGTTGGAATAATACAGAGATCGCAGTTTTATTCTGGTGATCAGCGTGATGTCAGTTGTGGGGCCGATGAAGTAATTGGGTGACAGCGTTTTTTAATAACGCGGCATTGTGATCCTTGTGATCCACTCCGGCATGAATCATGGCCGTATCAATGCTGTTAACGAGGGACTGATGCTGCTCAGGCGGCATCATGCGCAGCATTGCGGTGACCACGAGTTCCAGCGCTTCGATCTGCGCGACCTGCCCTTTAACCGCTTCTTCTTTTTCTGCCAGCGTAATTAATAGCTCAGCAATCAGATTTTTCATGCCGGTGCCTCTTCAGCAGGGTGAAGAAAAAAATATCACCGGCCAGAATAAAAAAAAAGGAATTTTTTATTCTGTTTATCAGCACATTAAAATAAAAGCGCGGGTGCGGTGTTATCTTATTTCATTTGCTGTGAGCGAAACGTTTTTATTCCTCTGGCAGGCGAGGCGTAACCCTTTTTTCATCATGGTGAGCGTCGATAAATGCCCTGTTTTGCTGCCAGTTCGTTCTGCACTTAACGGGCAACGCGTATCTGACGCTTCTCTGGCCACGAAAAGACATGGCAGGAAATCTTTCAGCGTCACCGCCTTTCGAAAGGTCAGCTCCCGCTGTACCCTGCCACGAACCCTGCAGATTTCCTCTTCATACCAACGTGTGTCAAGCGACGTTTCCCGAGGTAAGCACGATTTTTTTGCCTCCGCCCAGGGTGTTATCGGCGGTAATAATAAACTTATTAATCAGTTAACTACGTGCTAAAACCCTGTCGTAACCTGTCGGCATTATTTGAAAATCACTCATCACAATTGAAAAATATTTCAGGTTGTTACTGACAAGACGCAACGGCAGACCTATGTTTAAAAAACCGCCAGATTCGTGCGGGACGTGGGTCGTTCTGATCGACGTAATGCGCCCGATTAAACCTTTGCCGTGCCTGTCGGGCGCCACTTACTCACCTGACTCTGCCTGCTGCGCACTCGCGTACCGGGCGGGCTGTCTGTTTGCGGAGATGGAGAATGAGAGTGCAATCTAACAGCGCCAGCCGTGCTATCACCGATTATTTCAACAGCCCGGACTGGAATGTCCCGCCAGAGTCGGATCTGCTGGCCGTTATTATGCGGGAGCTTATGGAAGCCGGGCAGCCCACGACCAATAAAGCCGTTATCGCACGCGTGATCAACAAGCTGGAATTTGAAGGGGATGAGCAACGCCTGCAACGCTACCGTGCCCTGTTAGCCCGGCTGATGGAGGCGCGGCCCCATGAGTGAGCCGCTGATAACCTACTTCGCCAGCCGGTACTGGTTGGCCTCGCTTACGCTGGCCCGACCGCTGCTGCGCTGAAACAGGCAAAGCTCTCGTCCCCGGCGGTTTTTCATGTGCTTCTGCGGATAGAGCCCTTCAAGCAGTAACGCGCTGTAGCCTACGCTGTCATCGTACTCGACAACCTGACCCAGTACTTTTACCTTGCTTAAGGTGCTGGCGTTGATGCACGCCTGCCGCATCACCTGCTGGCTTTTCTGCCATGCCTCCGGGCTTGAAGCCAGGGCAACCGGGCTGACCAGCAGCAAAAATGAGACTGAAATCCTCTGGAAATATTCCATGCGTTGCTTCTTCCTCGGGCTGAACCAGAAAAAAATTCCCGCCTGAGCGGGAATAAACAAGACGAGCATTGCATATTGATGTAACGAGGAAATCCTTACCCTGTTGATTGAACCGATCGAACGGTTATCGCCTATCCCCAGGGTACAGGCGTTATCTTCGCCTGACGCCATGACAACTCTATGACAATGCGCTGTTTATTTGCCACTTAACCGCAATAGACACGGCTGATATTACCGCTTCTGTCGGCCATAAAGTTCAGACGGGTGAAATTAAAGTCCATCGTTACCGCGGAATTCCACGGGATGGCGCGCACTTTTTGCGTGAAACGCTGATTATCGATGGCAGACAACGGCTTGCCCACAAAGTGTTGATACTGAGATGCGCCACAGCTGTCCGCCTGCGCATCGAGCGGCACGGCGGTCTTGTCGGCTTGTGTGGCCGACTGGCAGCCCGTCAGCAGTACAAAACCGGCGGCCACCAGCGCTTTTCCATAGTGATTCACGTGTTTTCTCCTTATGGACGTGTAAAACCTGACTTCGAAGAGTAACAAGCCTGTCAGCAGGTATGAACCGGTAAAATCAAACTTACCGCACAATACCAGGGATTACATGCTGGTAAATGCGGTTATTAACAGATGAATCGCACTTGCTGGCTAAAATTAACGCGAGAAGCCTCTGATAGTATTTGCGGACTCACCCATGACACGATGAGTTATTGAGGAGGCGCGAGTGGAACTGATCCTTTTTATTAGCGTTGCTCTCTTGTTGACCCTGATTGCGGTCAGCATCCGCTAGCCAGTCATCCTGCCCTTGTTGCTGCACGTCTTGTTCTCAGGCTGCGGCGCAAGCGCCCGGCTGCCTGTTGCCACCCTGTCTGACAGTGGATGTGCCCCCTCAATCCATGCACATCAAACCGGCATAACGCCCTGACGGCGTTGCACAAAAAATATTGTATCCCAGGCTCTCTCGACAGCGATCCAACGCGTTGCTACTATGCGTTTATCATCGCTGGCTGGATCGCCTATGAATACCAATTCCGACAGAGTGACGCTGACACTGTTTTATGTCGGCAGCTTTGTTGTCTATTACCTCGTTACCATGCTGATTACCCTGTTTCCGAATTACGGTATTCTGCGTAATGACGGTTTGCTGGTGCCTGTACTCTGCCTGTTCGAGTTTGCGGTCATCTATCCGCTGTATCGGTTCTACTGCCAGCGTCGTACGGATATTCCATTGGGTTTTTTACGCTCAGGTCAGACGTTACTTTTTATTGGCGCCCTGTTTATTTTAATGGCGGCGCAAACTCAGTACTTACAGCCTGAAGGCTGGCTGGTCGCGCAAACCCAGCAGGGACGTAGCTCAATGCTTATCCTGTTGCTCACCGCCGTCTTGCTGGCCCCGGTATTTGAAGAAGTGCTGTTTCGCGGCTTTTTGTTGCAGGGCTTTCTGCTCTGGGCACCCAACAGCCGTTTTGCCTGCATGTTACTGACCTCCCTGCTCTTTGCGCTGATGCATACACAGTATGTTCACTGGGAAACCGTGGTCGCGCTGACGCTCTTCTCTCTGCTGCTTTGCTATGCCCGCCTGCGCAGCAATTCGCTGGCCTTGCCGGTCTTTCTGCACACGCTGAACAACCTGATTGCTATCCTGCCCGCCTGGTATTTCGCCTGACAGGCTTCATTTTTTTATTGCCCGCCCGTCAATAAGCTGCGAAAAATCAGTTAGTATCCTTTTTTAACCGCAGGGATGGATGGTCTGTAAGCCAATGATTACCATGCTGGATGTGGCCCGCAAGGCCGGAGTTTCTAAAGCCACCGTCTCGCGCGTGCTGGCGGGAAATCGTTACGTCAGTAAAAGTACGCAGCAAAAGGTCTATCAGGCCATTGCCGAAACCGGTTATCGCCCCAATCTGCTGGCGCGCAGCCTGGCCACGCAAAAGTCCCAAAATATTGGCTTAATTGTTACCCACTCGCTTTTTAACGGCCCCTACTTCAGCGAGCTGCTGTTTCAGGCTGCCACTCTGACCAATAACTACGGTCGCCAGTTAATTCTGGCTGATGGCAAAACCTGCGCTGACGACGAGCGCGCCGCTATTGAGTTTCTGCTCGACCTGCGCTGTGACGCGATCATTATCTATCCCCGCTTTCTGGACACCGAGGCCCTGGATGCCATTATTGAGCAGCACGATATCCCAATTATGGTGGTGAATCGCCAGCTGCCGCGTCATCCGGCCCACTGCGTCTGGGCTACACATCAGCACAATACCTTTCAGGCGACGCGTTATCTGATCGCGCGCGGGCATCACGACATTGCCTTTATTCGTGGTATGACGGGCTCCCCTACCGCTGCCGCTCGCCTGGCAGGTTATGAGCAGGCTCTGGCTGAGCAGGGGCTTGCGGACAGGGCCTGCATCGTGCAGGGCGCGTGGACGCCGGCCAGTGGGATGGCGGCGGCAAAGCAGCTGCTGGACGCGGGCGTGACATTCAGCGCCCTGATGGCGAGTAACGATGACATGGCAATTGGGGCCGCGCTGGCGCTTCATGCTGCGGGAAAACGGCTGCCACAGGATGTTTCTCTGCTGGGATTTGATGATATCCGTATGGCCGAGTTTTTCCTGCCGCCGCTGACCACCGTGCATGTGCCGGTCGCAGAAATGATTCAGCACACGCTGGCGCAGCTGGTCGCCATGCTGGAAGGTCAGGAGGTGGATGCCTTGCCGCCCTTTAGTGGCCATCTGATTGAGCGCGCCTCGGTTGCGGACGGGCCTCATAAGCGCTAAGTCGCGGCATCCCTGCCGCGCGGTCTCAGTAGTCTACCGACGCGTTCAGCGTTGCGCCGTTACTGCGAATCAACTTTTGATACCAAAAGAAGCTTTTTTTGCGGTAGCGTGCCAGGTCCTTTAACGCTTTTTCATCGCGGTTCACGTAAATAAATCCGTAACGTTTGCTGATGCCCTGATGGGTACTCACCAGATCAATAGCAGACCACGGGCAATAACCGAACAGCTCGACGCCATCGGCAATCGCCAACTGCAGCTGAGCGATATGCTCACGCAGATAGTCGATTCGGTAATCATCATGCACCTTGTTGTCGGCCGCCAGGGTATCAAACGCCCCTAAGCCATTTTCGGTAACGATGAGCGGCAAGGCATAGCGTGCATAAATCTGGCGCGCGGTGATGCGAAAGCCTACTGGATCGATATACCAGCCAAACTGATTTTGCTGCAGATGCGGATTATTACAGCCCACGTAAACGGAGCGATCGATGCCGGCCATTTGCTGATCGGCATGGGGCCGACTGTCGGGGTCTTGATGTTCGCCCTCTGCCCCGACGGTGGCCGAAGCATAATAGTTAAAGGCGATAAAATCGGGCTGACCGGCGGCGATGATGGCCATATCCTCATCCTCGATCGTCGGAAGCCAGCCGCGCTGTTTTAAGAACGCCCATACCACGGGGTTGTAGCGCCCGTGAACGGCTAAATCCAGATAGAGCCAGTTACGAATTGCAGAGAAATTGTCCGCCGCCAGCACATCCTCTGGCCGGGAGCTTGCCGCATAGACGCAGGAAATATTCGGTGCCGGGCCAATTTTAGCGTCCGGCAAGCGTTCGTGGCAGGCAATCATCGCCTTTGCCTGCGCCAGCATCATGTGGTGATTTTGCTGATACAGGGTTTTCTGTGGATCGGCGGTGCCAGGCGGTAACGTCCCGATCACGTCGCCTTTCAGGATCATCATGTTCTGTTCGTTGATGGTCAGCCAGTATTTGACCTGGCTGCCAAACTGCTCAAAACAGGTAATGGCAAAACGTTCAAATGCCGCTACCGTGCGGCGAGAAGACCAGCCTCCGTCCTGCTGCAGGGCCCAGGGCAGATCGAAGTGATAAAGCGTGACCAGCGGTGTAATGCCGTGCCGGCAAATCTCATCAATTAACTGCTGGTAAAAGGCCACGCCCGCCTCGTTTAACGCGCCGTCGCCTTCCGGGTAAAGACGGCTCCAGGCGATGGAGAAACGGTAGGTTTTTAGTCCCATTTCCGCCAGCAGGGCGATATCCTCTTTAAAGCGGTGGTAGTGGTCACTGCAAACGGTAAAATCCGTAATTGCCTGGCTGAACGTGGCTTTGTCGATAACCGACGGCCCTTTACCCTCTGCATCCCATCCGCCCTCCACCTGATATGCCGAGGTCGAGGCGCCCCAGAGAAAACCGTCCGGAAATGCGGTCAGTGTCGAATGTTGCATAAAATCTCCTTTTTTAACGTGCGGCAAGCTCCCGACGCAGTTGAATAATTTCTTCTGCCAGCTCGCGGCAAAGCATCGCGTTCATCAGGTGATCCTGGGCGTGAACCATAATCAGGTTGACCGGGATTTTTCCGCTGCCCTCATCAGCACCGATGAGCCGGGTCTGTATCTGATGCGCCGCCTTTGCCGCCGCCGTCGCGGCGGTCAGCATGCTGTCTGCGCGTTCCCAGTTCTGCTGGCGAGCCGCACGCAAGGCTTCCATTGCGCAGGAGCGCGCTTCGCCCGCCTGGATAATCAGTTCGATTACCGTGCTTTCATCGATTTCCATGCATTACTCCTTTACCGGTTGTGCTGCGCTCAGTTCCTGCTGCAGCAGTTGACGCTCGTACATTTTAAAAAACGGGTAGTAAATCAACGTGGCAATCGTCACCAGCACGGCAATCAGCACGATGACGCGCCAGTCCCAGCCGGTAGACCAGGCCGCACCAATTGGGGCGGGCGTGGTCCACGGCGCCAGCGAAATGACGTGGTTAATCAGACTGGTTTTAGTGGCGATCCAGGCAATGACGGCATTGACCAGGGGAGCAAGCACAAAGGGAATAAACAGAATGGGGTTCATCACGACAGGTGAGCCAAAAATAACCGGCTCGTTGATGTTGAACATACTGGGCACGATGCTGAGTTTGCCAATGGATCGCAGATGGGCAGACTGGCTTCGCAAATAAAGTAATACCAGCCCCATGGTGGAACCGGAACCGCCAATCACGATAAAAAACTGCCAAAAGGGTTCGATAAACACATGGCTGACAGGCTCACCCGCATTCAGTGCCTGCTGGTTCAGGCCGAGATTGGTCAGCCAGAAGGCCTGCAAAATCCCGCCGACAATCACGGCACCGTGAATGCCTGCGAACCACAACAGGTGGCACAGCAAGACGGCGACCAGCACGGCGGGCAGTGAATCCGAGGCGGAGATGATCGGAGAGAAGATCGCCATGATGGCCTGCGGCAGCAGCATGCCAAACTGTGCCTGTACCCACAGGCTAAGCGGAAATAAGGTAATAAAGATGGTAATGATGGGAATGAGCAGGTCAAAGGACTGACGAATTTTTGGCGGCACCTGTTCGGGTAATTTAAAGCCGATGTTGTGTTTCTGCAAAAAGTGCATCAGCTCCGTGGCAAAAAGCGCGACCAGAATGGCGGTAAAAATCCCCTCCCCGCCCAGCGATCCTACCGGCAGCATTTTGCCCGTTTGCGGTGCGGCCACGACCAGAAACGCCATCAGCGACAGGCTGGCCGCCATAAAGCCGTTCATCTTATAGCTGTTTGCCAGGTTGTAGGCGATAGCACTGGCGATATAGAGCGCCATAATGCCCATCGTCATGTTGTAGGGCATCATGATTTGTTCTTCATGTGCCTTGACCATGCCAAGCCACCACTGTGCGAAGGCCCAACTGCTGTCTGCTGAAAAAGGAGGATGCGCAAACAGCAGCATGAAGGAACCCACAATCAAAAACGGCATTGAGGCAATAAATCCATCGCGGATGGCGATGACGTGGCGCTGGCTGGAGAGGCGCCCCGCCAGCGGACTGATGCGGTTTTCGATAACGCCGAATAACGATTCGCTTAAGCGACTCATCCCTCAACTCCTGCTCAGGAAAACGAGAATAACGCTGCACAGGCAAATACAGACCTGCGATATATTTTTCAGTTTCTCACTCATCAGGGATGAATAAGCTTAAGTGCATCACTTAATATCTTTTCACCCTTCATCATTCCGTAATCCATGCTGTTAATCACTGCGATGGGTTTGCTGTGTTGTTGGGCGACAGGCTCAAAATCCGCCAGCTTATATTTAATTTGCGGCCCCAGCAGGCAGCAGTCATAGTCGGCAACAAGCTCATTAAACTCTTCAATTCCCACAGCTTTTATCTCTACCGCTATGCCTTGTTCTTTAGCGGCTTTTTCCATTTTCTGTACCACCATACTGGTGGACATTCCTGCGGCGCAGCACAGCAAAATCTTTGGCATTGTTAATTTCTCCTTGTGATGAATGATTAACGAATACACAGGGTAAAGATTTTCTGCAACCGGTTTCAGATTTGCATGTCAGAAGTGTGAGAAATATCAAAACGTACCGGCATTGCTGTTGAGCAATAAAATCCTCAACAGGCGCGATCATTTTCTGGCCCTGAACATCATCACGGCAGAGATAATAATCGATGGGGTTGCGGCGTCAGAAATTAACGCGACGACGTGGCTGCGCGTGCTGTTAACAATAAGATTTCACTGCTGTTCAGGCGCGCAGGTCTTATAATGCGTCAGAGCAATCCGATACCGTCCAGCGTGATGCGTGCCCCGACGGCAATTAGCTATACTGGTTTTATAAAAAAGGAACACTCATCCGTTTCGTGATGTGCGAACCGGGAGAAGGAGTCGGTTATGTTGATTGGTTTTGTATTGTTGGTGAGCGCCTGTGGACATGATGCCTGTGAAGCGTTGCCGGTGTCGGAGCGCATTTATCCAACGAAAGCCGCCTGTGAAGTCATGGCAAACCGCATTCATAAAGTCCGCCCAAATGTGGTGCTGCTTTGTGGTGAAGTGCATCGTTCAGATAACTGAACAGGCGCAAGGACACAAAAACAGGCAGACAACATTGCAAGGACGCCGTTTAGCGTTCAAAATATAAGCTGTTTTACACCAACACAGTCGTGAATCCCATGAAAAGTAGTCGTCCCCGCCGTCCAACTGGGCGTTGGGTTTATTACATTTTGTATGAAGGCATTCTGTGGCCCTGCCCGGTACGCTGGGAATGGGAAAGCGCCTATGGCGGCTGGCTTCCGTTCTACTATTCGCCAACATTTGAATTTGTGGCGGGCGATCCCGGCAAGGCTTACCGTATTGCGCGCAGCGACGTGCGGATTAAGCGTGGAGAAGAGATGTATGCCTGACGCGTCAGGTGGCGTTCCAGGGAAACCAGGATGCGGTAAGCAGAAAGTAGAGTAACTCCAGCAGCAGTACCACCATTAGCAGCACACCAAGCTTGTGGCGAGAAAGCCACGATTTCATGCGCATATTATCGCTGTCCCCTCACTCGACAACAGTACGTCACGTATTACTGGCAAGACGAACCGCCTTTCCCCGTGTTTTGCAGAACCGCCTGCCTCTTCAAAGATTGGATGCGTCACACGAAGATGCGCCCGCAGGCGCATCTGGATTCGGCACGATCACCGATAACATTACGACCGCATGCATCACGAAAAGTGACGCAGGATCGTCGTCAGTTGTTCAGGGTGTAGTCGAGCGTGATTTCTGCATTCAGCACCTGAGAAACCGGACAGCCTGCTTTGGCTTTGTTGATGATTTCATCAAAAGTGTCATTATCAATGCCCGGCAGAGAAACGGTGCTGGTTAAGGCAATTTTGGTGATCGCGAAGCCTTCACCTTTTTTATCCAGCGACACGTCTGCAGTGGTATCGATGCTTTCAGGCTTATGGCCTGCATTACCCAACATCAGCGACAGCGCCATAGAGAAACAGGCCGCATGTGCCGCACCAATCAGCTCTTCTGGGTTAGTGCCTTTTTGTCCTTCAAAGCGGGTGTTAAAGCCGTAGGGCTGTTGGTTCAGCACGCCGCTCTCGGTGCTGACTGTGCCTTTGCCTTTAATATCGCCTTCCCAATGCGCCGAACCTTTCTTATGAATGGTCATGTCATTCCTCCTGTTGGTAAAGAAGGTAAGTATAGACAACGCATCTGATTTCGCTGCGGGCGACTATGCCGGACGCAGATTGGCTTCCTGCAGGAACGCATTTGCCTGCACCAGCGACGCCTGGGTGATATCGGCAATACGCTTCGCGCCGGTTAAAGTCATCGCGACTTTCATCTCTTTTTCAATCAGCGTCAGTAAATGCTCAACGCCGCGCTGTCCCTGTGTCGCCAGCGCATAGATAAAGGCGCGCCCCAGCAGGACGCTGTCTGCGCCCAACGCAATCATACGCACCACATCCAGCCCGTTTCGAATGCCGCTGTCGGCAAGGATCGTGATATCGCCTTTGACCGCATCCGCAATCGCAGGTAAGGCACGGGCCGAGGACAGCACGCCGTCCAGCTGGCGTCCGCCATGGTTAGAAACCACGATACCATCAGCCCCAAAGCGCACCGCGTCACGGGCATCCTCAGGGTCCAGAATGCCCTTGATCACCATCGGGCCATCCCAGAAATCACGAATCCATTCCAGATCCTGCCAGGAAATGGAAGGATCAAAGTTCTTCGCCAGCCAGCCAATATAGTCCTCCAGGCCGGTTGGCTTGCCGAGATAGGTGGAGATATTCCCCAGATCGTGCGGCCTGCCCTGTAACCCTACATCCAGTGCCCACTTTGGATGGGTAATGGCCTGCCAGTATCGCCGCAGTGCGGCATTTTCACCGCTCATGCCCGAGTGCGCATCGCGATAACGCGCGCCCGGCGTCGGCATGTCCACGGTAAACACCAGTGTAGAGCAGCCCGCCGCTTTGGCCCGCTCCAGCGCGTTGCGCATGAAGCCTCTGTCCCGCAGCACATAGAGCTGGAACCACATGGGACGATTGATCTGCGGTGCAACCTCTTCAATCGGGCACACAGAGACGGTGGACAGCGTAAAAGGAATGCCTTTGCCTGCGGCAGCGCGGGCAGCCTGAACTTCGCCTCGTCGGGCGTACATGCCACATAGCCCTACCGGTGCCAGCGCCACCGGCATCGACAGCGTTTCATTAAACAGGGTGGTTTCGAGACTGAGTTCGGACATGTTGCGCAGGATGCGCTGGCGCAGCGCCACCTCTGAGAGATCGGCGACGTTGCGCTGGAGGGTGTGCTCCGCATAAGCTCCACCATCCAGATAGTGAAACAGGAAAGGCGGCAAAATACGTTGTGCAGCGGCGCGGTAGTCACTGGCGGCAGAAATAATCATCAGCGTGTCTCCTTGTAGTTGTCCAGGTGATGGCCTGGTAAACGCGTAATACGCGCCTGTCTGGCTTCGTCTTCATCAAGCGTTTTCATCGTGGTATGAACAAAACCAAGATGATCCATCGCCGCTAAGCGGGCGGCCTCGGCATCACCCAGTAAAATGGCGTCAAGCATTGCCCTGTGCTGAACGGTAAGGCGGTCGAAAATCGCCGGGCTGGTGTACATCAATCTGCGGCTGTGCAACATCGAGGACTGCAGCAAATCAAAAAAACCGCGCATGGTTTGTAGCAGCACTACGTTATGCGAGGCTTCCGCGATAGCGAGGTGAAAGCGCAGATCGGCCTGACCGGCCAGATGGGGATCGTCGCTCTCCTTTAACGCCAGCGTGGCGTCAAAAGCGTACTGCAGTCGTTCCTTATCTGACTCTGTTGCCCGAAGTGCCGCATGCCATGCGGTGCTGGCTTCAATCGCGTGGCGCGCTTCCAGAATGTCGTAGCGGTAATCCGGATCGTTGGCCAACAGCTGACGAATCGGCTCAACAATGCGCTGTTCAGACCAGGGCTCCTGGGGCTGACGCAGCCAGGTGCCGTCGCCGCGTCGGCTCGTCAATATCCCGCTGCTGATAAGCTGCTGAATAGCTTCGCGCAACGACGAGCGCGAGACGCCAAGCGCCGCAGCCAACTGGCGCTCGGCAGGCAAACGCATGCCGGGCTCAAGCTGATGGTCGCGAATATACTGTTGGAGCCGTACCCGCAGCGGTTCGGCGGACGGCGGTAAGTTTGATGTCATGGGATCATCCAGGGAAAAACGTAAGCCTGAAGCGTGGTAATGATGCCCACCAGGCAGGTAAATATCAGGCTGTGCTTGACGGTAAAACGGAACAGATCCGACTCCTTGCCTACCAGCCCGACGGCGGCACAGGCAATGGCTATCGACTGCGGCGAGATCATCTTACCGGTCACGCCCCCGGTGGTATTCGCCGCCACCAGCAGGATATCGGAAACGCCGATCTGCTGCGCGGTCGTCGCCTGCAAGGCGGCAAACAGGGCATTCGATGACGTATCCGAGCCGGTCAGAAACACGCCGAGCCAGCCCAGGAAAGGCGAGAAGAAGGTAAACGCATGGCCGGTATGGGCCAATGCCAGCGCCAGTGTGGCAGAGAGGCCAGAGTAATTAGAAATAAAAGCAAACGCCAACACCATCCCGATAGAGTAGATGGGCAACATGAGCTCTTTCAGCGTTTCTGCAAAGGTCGCCACGGCTGCCCGGGGCTTCATCTTCAGGAAAATGATAGCCACGAGGGCGGCAACCAGAATAGCCGTACCGGTTGCCGAGAGCAGGTCGAGTTTAAAAATGGCTGGCCAGCTACTGACCTTCGCGACCACCGGCGGCATTCTGGTTACCCAGCCATCAAGGCCGGGCACAGGGAGGCTGAGCACCCAGTCCGCTAATGCACCGCCTTTTGCGAACAGCGCTTTAAAGGGAGGAATGCTCCATAACGTGACGGTTGCCGTCAGAAACAGGAATGGCATCCAGGCGCGCACCACCTGCCCTGTCGTGTATTTTTGCCGGTTCACAGGCTGGCCCGCGTGCGGGCTTTCTGTTTCGCTGAAGCGAAAGATGCGCACCGGCTGCCAGACGCGTAAAAACAGCGTCAGCGAAATGAGTGAGGCGAGCGAGGAGATAATATCGGGCAGCTCCGGTCCCAGAAAGTTGGAGCTGAGGAACTGGGCAATCGCGAACGCTCCCCCCGCGACTATCACGGCGGGCCAGGTTTCTTTGACACCGCGCCAGCCATCCATAATCGCCATAATCCAGAACAGCACGACGATCGTCAGTAACGGAAGCTGACGGCCTGCCATCTGACCGATGGCAAAGCTGTCCAGCCCGGTCACCTGCCCCGCCACAATGATCGGGATCCCCATCGCACCAAACGCCACGGGCGCAGTATTGACGATCAAACACAAGCCTGCGGCATAGAGTGGATTAAAACCCAGCCCCACCAGCAGCGCGGCCGTGATGGCGACCGGCGCGCCGAAACCTGCCGCACCTTCTAAAAAGGCGCCAAAAGAGAACCCCACAATCAACATCTGTAAGCGCTGATCGGGCGTGATCGATAAAATGGAAGCGCGGATGATGTCGAACTGACCTGTCTTAACCGAGATCTTATAAACAAAAACCGCCGCCACGATGATCCAGGCGATGGGCCACAGGCCGTACATAAAACCGTAAATCGCTGACGCCAGCGCCTGCTGTAGCGGCATCCGATACAGCAACAGCGCGACCAGCAGCGCAAGGACGACCGTGAGAGTGGCGGCCTGATAGCCTTTCATCTTTAACCTGATTAACGCAAAGAAGAAAAACAGAACAGGAAGTAAAGCAATCAGGCTGGAGAGCCAGATATTGTTGAGCGGATCGTAATTTTGCTGCCAGATCTGCATGCCATGATCTCCAAAGAGGATGAAAGCGATGCGCGATCGGCAAAACGGGTGGCGCATCTGTCACTTAAGCCGCGCCGATTGGTCCTACCAATCTGGCAATCAGCGCTTGCTTGCTACAGATATTTAACCCGCTGTTAACTCTAGGCAACAGTTACTGCACTATTTTTAACGTTATGTGAGCCGCTGAAAACGTTTTGCTGATTTGGTAGGACCAATTACCGTTCAGGAAAGGCCTGTTTGTAGCTTTCAGGATGAAAACGCAGGTTAAGGCCTATCAGCATGACCGTTACGCTCCCCTGCAACAGCCAGATAGAGGAAAAGTGGCCTGTAAGCGCATGCAATTGCCCGGCAAGAAACGGCATACTGCCCGCAATAATAAAGCCGACGCCCTGCATGAATGCCACCAGACGCGCCCCGGCCTGAGGATGCGCGAGGTGGTCCAGCGCCAGCACCAGGGCAAGGGGAAATGCGCCGCCCAGGCCAACGCCCGCTATCCCTGCCCACAGCCAGGCTGGGTAGAGCGGTGCCACCAGCAGGCCTGTTAACCCGCAGAGCTGAAGTGCCAGCGTCAGCAGAAGCAGCGGTCGCCTGTCCGCCCCCCGCACCAGCAGAGGAAACACCAGGGCACCGGCAACCTGACAGGCAATCATCACGCCCAGCAGGCCGCCGCCCGCCTGCGCGCTCCAGCCCTGTTGATGATAAAAATCAGGCAGCCAGGCCACACAGATGGCGTAGCCGCCGTTTACTAACCCAAAGCTCAGCGCCAGCGTCCATGCGCGCGTATTCCGCCAGACCGAGGGCATAACGCCTGATGTCTGCCGGGACGGGGACGCCGCAGGGATCCTCCACCATAGCATGACGGCCAGCAGCGCAGGCACACTCCAGCTGCTGAGCGCGCCCTGCCAGCCCAGGTGCGCACTGATCCACGGCGTCAGCGCAGCACCCAGCCCACCGCCGCCCATTAGCGCCGCCGCCCATAGCCCGGTGATCATGGCGCTGCGTTGCGTGAAGCGCTGACGGATCAATCCCGGCATAGCCATTTGTACAATCCCGATGCCGATACCGCCCGGTACGGTGCTCCACACCAGCCAGGCGCCTTGCGCGATAAAAAAACGGCTGGCCAGCGCCAGTACTAACAGCGCCAGCCCGCTACACAGCAGCCTTCGCAGCGGGATACGTTGCAGCAGCGGCGCGCTCACTAAGGCTATTGCCCCCATCATCATCATGGGAATCGCGGGCAGAAGTGAGGCCGCCAGCGAGGATAATCCCATACTTTCCCGCAGCTGCTCCAGCAGCGGACTAACGGATGTCATCAGTGGCCGCATGTTCAGTCCGGCCAGTATCAGGGCGGCAATCATCAATAAAGGGTCTTTTTTCATAGGGGATCCTGGAATTAAACATTGTCAGCCTGACAGCAGCGATTACTATTTGGAAATGAAATAACAGGATGACAGGCAGTGGAAAAATGAATCGCCAGCCCATGTTTACTCCCCAACAGCTGTTGAGCTTTGTTGCCGTATGCGAAACCACCAGCTTTACCCGCGCCGCCGAACGGGTGCACCTTTCTCAATCGACGGTCAGCCAACAGGTGCGACGGCTGGAAGAGATGGTCGGTAAAACGCTGCTGGCACGCTCGTCCCACCAGGTGCAGATCACGGAAGAAGGCGAAAAACTGCTGGGCTATGCCCGCCGGATCATTGCCCTGAACGGTGAAGCCCACGATGTGCTGAACGATAAGTGGCGTGATGGCATCCTGCGCCTTGGCGTTCCGGAAGACTTCGCCGCCCCCACCGCGGGACTGCTGGCGCGGTTCAGCCGCGAACATCCGCACCTGCGGCTGGATGTCATGAGCGGAATGCAGGTGGAACTGCGGCGCGCCTGGCAACGGGAAGAGCTGGACATCATGCTGATCAAGCAGCCTTACGGTGAGCGCCCACTGGCTTCGCGCCCGGAGCCGCTGCTGTGGCTGGACAGCGCCGCGCATCCCTGCTTCGAGCAGTCGCCGGTTCCGCTGGTGCTGTTTCCGCAACTGGGGCTGTATCGGGAGGAGATCTGCCAGACGCTGGATGGACTCGGTCGCAGCTGGCGGATTGGTTACAGCAGTGCCAGCCTGGTGGCACTCTCCGCCGCCAGCGCGCAGGGCTTGGGGATAACGCTGCTGCCGGCCAGCTGTCGCTTACCTTCGCATCGGGTTCTGGATAGCCAACAGGGTTTACCGGTGATTGACACCTTTGAGCTGGCGCTGTTTTGTCGTCAGCCCGAGGATGTGCTGCAGCGCCAGTTGGCGGATGCCCTGGCCGAGTTCGCCGGTCTGCACTGGCAGTGATTTTTTAAATAGCAGGCAGTGGAAAACAACCCAGCAGAGAAAGCCGCTGTTTGTCAGATTAAAGACTCACTTACTTTCGCAGGAATCGCTGATGCAGACTGATTCTCCCTCCAGCCGCCGCCGCTTTCTCCACCAGGGCGTCTGTCTGACCGCCGCCAGCAGTATGATCATGGCCGGAATGACCGCCCCGGGCATGGCCGCCAACCGCAGCGCACCCCCCGCGTCCTCTGGCAAGGCTTTGCCGCAAACCGATCACTACGTTTTGCGTAATGTAGTGCTTGAAGAGGGCTTCGGACGTGACGGTGATGAGATTGTTGAGACGAAAACGGCGCGCTACGACATCACACTTCGCGAGGGTCGATTTCATCAAATCAGTCCGGCCGGACAAGGTGACCGTTCACTGCCGTTTTGGGATGCGCAAGGTGCCCTGCTGCTGCCGTCTACGCAGGATATGCACATCCATCTCGACAAAACCTTTTACGGCGGCCCCTGGCAGGCACCACGACCGCGTAAAGGCAAAACGATTATGGACATGATTGCCCGCGAACAGGTGCTGATTCCACAGCTGCTGCCCACCTCTCAGGCCCGGGCCGAAGGGCTTATCGCCCTGCTGAACGCCATGGGCACGACCCGGGCGCGCAGCCATTGTAATATCGATCCGGTCAGCGGCCTGCAAAGCCTGGAACATTTGCAGGCCGCGCTGGCAAACCATCCCGATTTCCCCTGTGAGATTGTTGCCTTCCCCCAGCATGGATTGCTGCATTCTCAGGTTGATGGGCTGATGCGCGAAGCCATGCAGCGTGGCGTGCAGTATGTTGGCGGTCTCGATCCCACAAATGTGGATGGCGCGATGGAGAAATCTTTGGATGCCATGTTCCAGATTGCGCTCGACTACCAGCGCAGCGTCGATATTCATCTGCACGAAACCTCTGCCGCTGGCGTGCAGGCGATTCGCTACATGATCAAAACCGTGCAGAATAATCCCTCGTTACGCGGTAAGGTCACCCTCAGTCATGGTTTTGCGCTGGCAACCCTACAGGGCGCAGAGCTGGACAAGATGATTGCCGATCTGGCCGAGCAGCAGTTCAGCATTGCCTCCACGCTGCCCATTGGCAAGCTGACCATGCCCGTGCCACAGTTGCAGGCGGCAGGGGTAAACGTCATGACGGGCACCGACAGCGTGATCGATCACTGGTCGCCATTTGGCACCGGCAGCATGCTGGAAAAGGCCAATTTATATGCCCAGCTGTACGGGGGATCGGATGAATTCTCTTTGAGCCGCGCGCTGGCGATTGCCACCGATAATGTGCTTCCGCTTTCTGCCAGCGGCGAACGCCAGTGGCCGCGCATCGGCGACAGCGCCAACATGATGCTGGTTGAGGCCAGTTGTTCGGCGGAAGCGGTGGCGCGGATTTCGCCCGTGATAGCGAGTTTCTCGCGGGGTAAACCGCAGTTTGTGCGACAGCAGGTTTAACGCAGATGCGCCTCACTTTACGCAACGGCGCTAAAGTGAGGCGCGGACATCTCAGGCACAGCGATGTTAAGCCCGGCCAGCCTCCCTCTTTTTCGACATTAACTCCATCGCCAGCGCATAGAGCGGCGCGCCGTCAGGGGCAACAGGATCGTCTTCTGCATAACATCCGATCATAGAGGCAACTTTATCTGCCGATAAGGTTTCGCCATAAAGATGGAGCGTCAGGACAGCACGACCAACGATTTTTAGTACGTCTTCATGCAAGATCTGCGGGATATTATTCAATGAAAAAACCCTCTGCCAGTGGTTATATCGATCTATGTCGCTCAATATAAAGGAGTTACTCAATGATTTTTACAGGGGCCAAAGCCAATACTTTTACATTACTAATGCTATTTACCCTGTAAAAAAAACGGGCTTCGCCGGTTAACTCAATATTCGCTCTTATAAACAAAAGATTATGAATTTATTAACGTTGTCAGACGGTTATCGGACCGAATCCTGGCGAAGGTATTCCGCTGTCATTCATTAAAATAATCCACCTAACGCACATCATCTTCAGTTTATTCTTAAAAAAACTCGCGTGAAATGGATATTATTTATTCATAAGGTTAACGTTGCCGTTGCGCACGCTTTCTGACAGACTTGCGCACGCAATGATGCCCCCCACTTTTAGCCGCAGAGGCCGCACCCGTGACCGCTTTTTCCTCGCTTAATTCTCTTCCCGACAGCCAGCTCGATAACCTGCGCGAAATGGGCTATACCAGCATGACCCCGGTTCAGGCCGCCACACTGCCCGCGATTTTAGACGGACGCGACGTGCGTGCGCAGGCCAAAACCGGCAGCGGTAAAACCGCCGCGTTTGGCATTGGCTTGCTGCAGCATATCGACAGCGCTCACTTTCAGACGCAGGCGCTGATTTTATGCCCGACCCGGGAACTGGCCGATCAGGTCAGTAACGTCCTGCGGCAGTTAGCCCGCTTCACGCGCAACATTAAGATCTTAACCTTATGTGGCGGCCAGCCTATGAGCGCCCAGCGCGATTCGCTGGTGCATGCGCCTCATATCGTGGTCGGCACACCGGGCCGTATTCTGGATCACATTAAGCGTGAGACACTGAAGCTGGAGAGCCTGCGTACGCTTGTACTGGACGAAGCCGATCGCATGCTGGAAATGGGCTTCCGCGACGATATGGAAACGATTATCGCTGCCACGCCAGCATCACGTCAGACGCTGCTGTTCTCCGCGACCTGGCCGGAAGGCATTGCCGCCCTGAGCCAGCGCTTTCAGCGTGAGGCGCTGAGCGTGGTCACGGAAGAAGTGAGTGAATTCCCTGCTATCGAGCAGCAGTTTATTGAAGCCAGTCACGGTGAAAAGCTGTCGCTGCTGATCAGTCTGCTCAGCGAACGCCAGCCCTCTTCCTGCGTGGTGTTCTGTAATACCAAGCGCGAGTGCGCTGATATCGCGGCTGCGCTCAATGCACGCGATATCAGCGCCCTGCCCCTGCATGGCGATCTGGAACAACGCGATCGCGAACGGGTGCTGATCCGTTTTGCCAACGGCAGCGGCCGGGTATTAGTTGCAACCGATGTTGCGGCCCGTGGGCTGGACATCAAGTTGCTGTCGCTGGTGGTAAACTATCAGCTGGCCTGGGACCCTGAAGTGCACCTGCATCGTATTGGCCGCACCGCGCGCGCTGGCGAACAGGGCGCAGCGGTGAGCTTTGTCGCTGCAGACGAAATGGCACGCGCTCATGCTCTTGAAGACTTTCTGCAACAGAAGCTGCCCTGGGTTGCGGCCAGTTCGTTAAAGAAAAGCAGTAAAGCGTTGCCTGCCGCCATGATGACGCTCTGCATTGATGGCGGGCGTAAAGCCAAAATTCGCCCCGGCGATATCCTGGGGGCACTGACGGGCGAGGCGGGTTACCGGGCTGACCAAATTGGTAAAATCGATCTCACCGCGACGCATGCATATGTGGCGATAGAAGCGGCCCAGGCTAAGCAGGCACTGGTCAAGCTCAAGCAGGGCAAAATCAAAGGCAAGACCTGCCGCGCAGTCCTGTTAAAAGATTAAAAAAACGGGCGAGACTCACTCTCGCCCACGCCTTTACGGCTCATCTATCCGCGTCACGTGCAGCGTTGTTTTATCGCCTTTCCCCTGCACCTTGCCACTCACCCGCACTTTGTCATTAGCGGTATAGGTTTTACCACCGAACGTTTTTTCCGGCGCGATAAGGGTCACATGGCCGGTATCGTCACGAAACTGATAATTATCGCCCTTTAATTTTTTTACGATATAGCCTTCCAGCGTGACGTAACCACCCTGGCGGAAGTCACGGATCTGATCGATATGGGTTTGCCCGGTATCTTCAGATCCTTTGTAACCCGCATCCTGTTTGCTCTGCGGCGGCGGCGTATCGCCTGTCTTAAAACCACCTTGCTCTGCATATGCACCAGACGTTGCCATGGCTAACAAGGCGGCCAGTAATACTTTTTTCATCTCGTACTCCTTTAAGGGAAGGTGTCCATGTTGAATAGTCACTGTTAAGCCTGGCACAAGAATATGCGGCCGTTAGATTTTCCCCTCTCACCTTTTTTCACTTGCTGCCGATAACTTCATCACAACCCTTTTCACCTGCTGCGCTGATGCTGAGGCAACAATGGATAATTTTCAGAAAGAGATCGACGAGAGAGCAAATCTCGCGTTATCGAACAAATTTGAGCTGCTGCTGTTTCGCCTGGGCTCTGACCAGTTAAAAGGTAAATCAGAGCTGTTTGGTATCAACGTATTTAAACTGCGTGAAATTGTACCGATGCCGCCGATTACCAAAGCAGCAGGCATGCGTTCGCCGTTGCTCGGCATGGCCAGTATCCGCGGACAGTTTATTCCGGTGATTGATTTACCGGCTGTCGCAGGCTGTGTTCCAGAAACGGGACTTAACCTGTTACTGGTGACCGAGTACGCGCGAAACACCCAGGCGTTTGCCGTCGAGTCTGTCGAAAACATCGTGCGCCTAAACTGGAGCCAGGTGCATACCGCGGAAGCCGGGATCGGTGGCCGTAATATCACCAGTATCGCCTGCCTTGATGACGATGAACAAAAAAGCAATCTGGCCATGGTGCTGGACGTTGAGCAAATTTTGTATGACATCATCCCGTCTGTGCGCGGCGTTGAGCCGGAAGCTCCGAAAGAGCGTCAGTTCAAAATGAAGCCGGGTTCAGTGGCGATTGTGGCGGAAGATTCTAAAGTTGCCCGTCAGCTGCTGGAGCAAGGCCTGAAGAGCATGGGTATTCCCGCCATCATGTGCAACACCGGCCTGGAAGCATGGGAAAAAATCAAAGAGATGCATCAGCAGGCTCAGGCCCAGGGTGAATCCATTCACGACAAGATTGCGCTGGTGTTAACCGATCTGGAAATGCCAGAGATGGACGGCTTTACGCTGACACGTAACATCAAGCGCGATACGACGCTGCGCCATATTCCTGTGGTGATCCACTCATCACTTTCTGGCAGCGCAAACGAAGATCACGTGCGCAAAGTCGGTGCCGATGGCTATGTGGCGAAGTTCGAACTGAACGAACTGTCTGACGTGATTTTTAAAGCAATGGAAGCCGCGAGCTAAGACGTAACGGGCAGCTTATCCCTGCCCAGCGAGGCTTGATATCCACCACTTGAGAATATAAGAATGCATAGTGAAACGCTTCCCGTCGTCCGTAAGTCACTGTTTCGTGGACGTGTTCGTCAGCTGAGCTGGATTGCAGCGATCGCTTTCTGCCTGCTGTTCTGGGGCGGCGTGCTTGCCCTGATGGTTTAGTCAATAGCAGCGGGAACGTTGCCGGAAGGGAAACAAAAAAGGCTGCCAGTGGCAGCCTTTTATTACGGTAAATGCAACAACGCTATAGAACTCTTTAGCCTTTTCAGAGCGCCTGAGGCTGGCTCTGAGCTGCAATCCTTGTCGCGTTAATCTGAACAACGACCGTTTTGCAAAAAATGCATTTCGCTCCATGCGGGTTGGCTCTTGTCACATCGAAATGTGATGTACGGTACTGCGAGCCACTACAGTGAGGACATTTAAAACGCGTAATTTTCAGTCCTTAGAGACCAACAACGTTCGCAGCAGCTGGGCCTTTGGCGCCATTTTCTACTGTAAACTCAACTTGTTGACCTTCATCTAATGAACGGAAATCTGTGCCCTGAATTGCAGAGAAATGTACGAATACATCTTTGCTGCCGTCCTGAGGAGAGATGAAACCGAAGCCTTTCTCAGCGTTGAACCATTTAACGGTACCGCGGATTTTGTTAGACATGTTTAATTCCTTAATAATAGAGCCTTCCGGCGTAATGGCCTGAGAACAGATTTCAATCAGAACGTAAGAGAAGACTCAAAAAGAAGGAATGTCTCGCGACAGGCTTAGAGATGAGAACTGCTGTAGATACTTACTTTGATAGCGTCTGTTAATCAAACCGACGATTCATTAGGTCATATCCTGCTGATGCATGCAAGGGTTATTTTAAAATAGTTGCGAGTGGGCCAGATGAACGTCACGCGCAGAAATCTGGCCCGTTCATCTGTCAGGGTTTGCGAATATGTACGTGGTGCCCCTGCTCGCCTGCCGCCAGATCGTCGCGCAGTGTCAGAGCCGGAATTGTGTAATTGCCGCCGTTTTGCCGATAATAGGCGACAGGTTCGGTCACAAACAGATTATCCAGACGCTCGCCCAGCTCTGCACACAGAGCTGCAAAGCGCGTACTGTCGGTGCGGCCGGTGCGATAAAACGTGAAAGGCGGCAAGACGTCAAAACCGGGATAAAACAAGATGCCATGCTGAATGGGGAACAGAATGTCATCGATATGGCCATTGATGCCGCGTGGGCTGTAGTGGGACTCCCATCCGCCCATCGTG
>CM060089.1:2521571-2573008 GCA_030522485.1 Stenchaetothrips biformis | reverse complement strand
CAGAGTGAACTTCAGGGTGTCAAAACCGGCCGGGACCGTTTCACGCGTCAGGGGCAGAGTGGTGATAAAGTCAATGCCGCCAGCACAGCCCATGTAGATCTCACCTTCTTCTTCCGAATCGGTGTTGATCAGAATGTCTGCCTGCAGCCAGCCCGGCTGTAAACCAAATGCGCCATCCATGCCGGTTTCTTCGGTCATGGTCAACAGGACTTCCAGCGGGCCGTGAGTCAGGCTGTTGTCCGCCAGGACGGCGAGGGCTGATGCCATACCAATGCCGTTATCGGCACCCAACGTGGTACCGCGTGCTTTCACCCATTCGCCATCGACATACGGCTGAATAGGATCTTTAGTGAAGTCGTGTACGGTATCGTTGTTTTTCTGCGGCACCATATCAAGGTGAGCCTGCAGCACCACTGGGGTGCGCTTTTCCATCCCCGGGGTGGCAGGTTTACGGATCAGAATATTGCCGACCTGATCGCGCTCACACCAGAAGCCTTGTTCTTTGGCCCAGCCAACGATATAGCTTGCCAGTGCTTCTTCATGAAAAGAAGGATGCGGAATAGAGCAGATCTTAGCGAAAAAATCCCACAGCGGCTGTGGAGAGAGTTGAGACAATTCAGACACGACAAGTCTCCTGTGTCAGTGCGCCGGCCAGGCCGGACATTGCGAAGTTCCAGTGAAAGATCGCCGTTAGTATACCGACGAGATAGGGCGAGAATATCACTGTTTCTCACCCGGTGTGATAGCCAACGCGTTAAAAAGCCGCAACCAGCAGCCAGGTGCTGGTTTTTAGCGCGTCATGTCCTTATAATCTCGCGCAACCTTTTCCCCGTTGCACATTTTTTAAGCCACACTGACTGGCTGGGATACCTATTTATGAGCGAAAAATACGTCGTTACCTGGGACATGCTGCAGATTCATGCCCGTAAACTGGCTCAACGCCTGCTACCTGTTGAACAGTGGAAAGGCATCATTGCAGTCAGCCGCGGCGGTCTGGTACCGGCTTCGCTGCTGGCACGTGAACTGGGTATTCGCTATGTCGATACCGTGTGTATTTCCAGCTACGATCACGATCACCAGCGCGAAATGAAAGTGCTAAAGCGCGCCGAAGGCGATGGCGAAGGCTTTATCGTGATTGACGACCTGGTGGATACCGGCGGTACCGCACAGGCCATCCGCGAGATGTATCCAAAAGCCCGCTTCTGCACCATTTTTGCTAAGCCTGCGGGTCGTGAGCTGGTTGACGATTATATCGTAGATATCCCACAGAACACCTGGATCGAGCAGCCGTGGGACATGGGCGTGGTCTATATTCCGCCAATTGTAAAAAACTGATTGATGTAACACAAACAACGCCCGGTTTTCCGGGCGTTGTGCTTTCTGCGCCTCGCGAGTTGTTTTGCGGTACAGTACACTTATTTACCGCTGTTAATGCTGTCAGAGAGGTAATATGCCTGGCAAAAACCTGAGCGTTGAGCTGTTCAAGCCTCGTTTTAAACACCCCGAAACCTCGACCCTGGTGCGACTGCGTCGTCACGCCACACATGAGGTGCATTCTGCGCTGGATGGGGACAGCCAGCGTGGCTGGTACCGGATGCTGAATAAGCTGATGTGGGCCTGGCGTGGTTTGCCCTCCCGGGAGATTAGCGAGGTGCTGGCGCGAATCGCCATCAGCGATGTTGAACACACCCATTCGGCGCTGCTGGATACGGTCATCGGTTACCGTAACGGTAACTGGAACTACGAGTGGAGCAGACAGGCGGGCATCTGGCAGCAGCGGGCACTTGACGCGAACACCGACGAACACGATCGGGCTGGTCACGACTGGTTACATGCGTCGCATCTCTACAGCGTGGCGGCGTATCCTTATATCAAAGGCGATGAGCTGGCCGATCAGGCGCAGACGCTGGCCAGCCGCGCTTATGAAGAGGCAACCCAACGGCTACCCGGAGAGCTTAAAACGCTCACCTTTCCGATTCAGGGCGGCAGCCCGGTAAGCGGCTTTTTGCATATGCCGTCCGGCGTGGACGCGCCTTATCCTACCGTCATGTTTTGCGGCGCGCTGGATTCGCTACAAACCGATCATTATCGTCTGTTCCATGACTATCTGGCACCGCGTGGTATTGCCATGCTCACGCTGGATATGCCTTCCGTGGGTAATTCGATGAAGTGGAAGCTCAGCCAGGATACCAGCTTTCTGCATCAGCAGGTTCTGCGTGACCTGACCTCTGTCCCCTGGATCGATCACACACGCGTTGCCGCGTTGGGCTTTCGCTTTGGTGCCAATGTTGCGGTCCGTCTTGCCTATCTCGAATCACAGCGGCTTAAAGCCGTGGCCTGTCTGGGACCGATCGTACACAGTCTGCTGACGCAGGCTCCTCTGCAGAACAAAGTGCCGGATATGTACATGGATATGCTGGCCAGCCGACTCGGCATGACGGGCACCACGGACAGCGCATTGCGTGCAGAACTGCTTAGCTACTCCCTGAAAAATCAGGGCTTGCTGGGCCGCAGAACCTCAACGCCAATGTTGTCCGCCTACTGGACAAACGATCTCTTCAGCCCGGAAGAGGAGAGCAAATTGATCGCCAGCTCCTCGTCGCAGGGTAAAGCCTTGTTAATTCCGGTAAAACCGGTGATCGCCAGTTTTGATAAGGCACTTAATGAAATCAGCGACTGGCTGGCACAATGTTTGCAAAGATAGCTGGCAAAATTTGCCGTGTTTGCTACAACTACTAGCTGGAATCCTTCGGATCGTCGAAAGACAGAGCAGCATAGCTGCTACGGTTCGGAATATAAAGCCTGTCCTTATGGAGAATTAGCATGACGTTACCGAGTGGCCATCCCCGCAGTCGCCTGCTTAAACGCTTCACGGAACTGGGTCCTTACATCCGCGATGGAAAATGTAGTGAAAACCGTTTTTTCTTCGACTGCCTGGCTGCCTGCGTGAATGTAAAACCTGCGCCCGAACTGCGTGAGTTCTGGGGCTGGTGGATGGAGTTGGAAGCGCACGCCGATCACTTTACCTACGTTTATCACATTGGTCTGTTTGACAAAGAAGGCGACTGGTCTGTCACTACGATCAAGGGCAAAGATAACAACGCCCGCGTGGAAGAAACGCTGCGTAATTTCCATGGCCGTTTAAAAGAGACGCTGAAAGAGTTTGAACTGGATCTGGTGCCTGCCAGTGATTTTGATGAAAAACCGGTAAAACTCAGCGCCTGAAACCCGCCCCTGCGGGGGCGGGTTTGATGGGCCGCCCGGGAAAACCAGCCTGACGTATAAGCGCGCCAGAAAGCAGACAGCACAGCATGGCTGTAGACAAAAGGAAAGGGCGAGTTTTGCAACCCGCCCTTTTAATAGACACATTCACATTGAGGGTAAAGCACTAAGCCTCTCCATAGCGCGGGCCGTCATTCCCTCGACAGTCCCTCTCGCCAGGCAAGACTCAGATTCATCAGAACTGGTAAGTCAGGCCAACGGCAACAACGTCATCGTTGTTAAGCGCCAGCTTGTTGTCTTTATCCAGTTGGTTAATTTTGTAATCCACAAACGTCGACATGTTTTTGTTGAAATAGTAGGTTGCGCCCACGTCGATATATTTAACCAGGTCTTCGTTGCCGATACCGTTTTCGATATCTTTGCCTTTGGTCTGCACGTAGCCAATGGATGGACGCAGGCCGAAGTCAAACTGATACTGCGCAACCAGTTCCAGGTTTTCAGCTTTGTTGGCAGAGCCTGAAACGGAGCCGCCAGCAACGCGGTTGGTTCCACTGATTGGCGTCATATTGCGCGTTTCGGTGTAAATCGCTGCCAGATAAACACTGTTGGCGTCGTATTTCAGACCGGTGCCCCAAGAGGTGGCTTTATCGCCGTGACCATATGCGCCTGCCTGCTGGGCATTGGTACGGTCAGAAGAGGTAATTGCACCGAGTACGCTCACGCCTGAATCAGCAATGGTATAACCCAGTGATGCGCCATAGCCGTCGCCATTCTGACGACTTGTATCGATGGCGTTATTAGAGCCTAAACCACGGGTGTTCGCGCTCTTGTCATCATTTTTACCCTGATACTGCAGTGCAAACTTCAGACCATCCACCAGACCAAAGAAGTTGGTGTTGCGGTAGGTCGCTACGCCAGTGGCGCGCTGTGCCATAAAGTTATCTGTAATCGCGGTACCATTACCACCAAATTCCGGGAAGACGTCAGTCAGAGATTCAACGTCATACAGCACGCCGTAGTTACGGCCGTAGTCGAAAGAGCCGTACTGAGAGAATTTCAGACCGGCAAAGCCCAGACGGGTTTTGTTGCCGTTGTTAGCATCACCGCCTTCAGAGTTATTTGCCTTGTACTCATATTCCCACTGGCCGTAGCCGGTCATCATATCGTTAATCTGCGTCTGGCCTTTAAAACCAATACGCACATAGGATTTGTCGCCATTTTGACTGGCGGCATCGCTCATGTAATGCTCGGCTTTAACCTTGCCGTAGAAATCCAGCTTGTTACCATCTTTGTTATAAACTTCAGCGGCCTGTGCAGCAGAGGTGAGCGCCAGCGCAGAGACGACGATTGCCAGTGTACTTTTCTTCATTTGCTATCAATCCCAATGAGTAAAAATTTTTTGTCCTCAACGCCTTCCTGTTACAGGCATGGCTGCCTTTATTCTCCGGCTGCTCAGTGAACAGGCCGGGGGGCATTCAGTTGCCGCCTTGTTACAACAAGAAAACTTTTGAGGCATCAATGAAAAAGTTTGTAAAACACGGACTTTTTACCGATCAACGATGAAGTTTTTATGACAATTTTGATGTTTTGTTGTTAATGGGGAACTTTTGGTCTATTCAGCGCTCCGCGAAATTTGCAGTTTTTCCCTTACTGGCTGTTGGCTTCCCTCACTGCACCTGTTAAAAAGTCGGTTCACAGAAATTTTTTACGGCAGGACAACATGAGTGGCAGTCAGACCCTTGTGGTCAAATTGGGTACCAGCGTTCTTACCGGCGGTTCGCGTCGGTTAAACAGAGCGCACATGGTGGAATTAGTGCGTCAGTGCGCGCAACAGCACGCCGCCGGCCATCGTATTGTGATTGTGACCTCCGGCGCGATGGCGGCCGGTCGTGAGCATCTGGGGTACCCCGAACTGCCGCCTACCATCGCCTCAAAGCAGCTGTTAGCGGCGGTGGGGCAAAGTCGTCTTATTCAACTGTGGGAACAGCTGTTTTCCATCTACGGCATTCATATCGGTCAGATGTTACTGACTCGCGCCGATATGGAGGATCGTGAACGCTTTCTTAATGCGCGCGATACTTTGCGTGCCTTGCTGGATAACCACATCGTGCCCGTCATCAATGAAAATGACGCGGTTGCCACCGCTGAAATCAAAGTGGGTGACAATGACAACCTGTCTGCGCTGGCGGCCATGCTGGGTGGGGCAGACAAGCTGCTCTTGCTGACCGACCAGCCGGGGCTGTTTACTGCCGATCCGCGTAATAACCCAGAGGCGGAATTAATCAGCGATGTGCACATTATTGATGATGCGTTGCGCGCCCTGGCGGGCGGCAGCGTGTCCGGACTGGGAACGGGCGGAATGTCGACCAAACTGCAGGCCGCAGACGTTGCCTGCCGCGCGGGTATCGACGTGATAATTGCTGCAGGCAGCCGAAGCGGCGTCATTAGTGATGTGATTGAGGGCAAGCCGGTGGGCACCCTGTTTCATGCGCAGCAAACGCCGCTTGAAAACCGCAAACGCTGGATTTTTGGTGCCCCGCCAGCTGGCGAAATTACCGTGGACGACGGCGCGCTTGCCGCCATTATCGAGCGCGGTAGCTCACTGCTGCCAAAAGGTATCCGCGAGATTCAGGGCAATTTCTCCCGTGGAGAAGTCATCCGTATCCGCAGCCTGCAGGGACGCGATATCGCCCACGGCGTTTCGCGCTATAACAGCGACGCGATGCGCATGATTGCAGGGCATCATAGTCAACAGATAAGCGAAATTCTGGGCTATGAGTACGGGCCGGTTGCGGTACATCGAGACGATATGATCGTCAGCTAAGGAACAAATATGCTTGAAGAAATGGGAAAGGCGGCGCGTGCCGCGGCCTGGGCGATGGCGGATCTCACCGCAGCCGAAAAAAATCAGGTTTTGCTCACGATTGCTGACCGACTTGAAGCAGAAAGTGAGATTATTTTAACGGCGAATGAGCAGGATCTGGCCGAGGCGCGACAGAACGGTATGAGCGCCGCGCTGCTCGATCGTCTGACCTTAACGCCGGCGCGCCTCAGCGCGATTGCCAACGATGTCCGCCAGGTCTGCCAGTTAGCCGATCCGGTCGGGCAGGTGATCGATGGCGGCCAGCTGGACAGCGGGCTGCGCATTGAGCGCCGTCGCGTCCCGCTGGGCGTGGTTGGGGTTATTTATGAAGCGCGTCCAAACGTTACCGTGGACGTCGCCAGTCTGTGTCTGAAAACTGGCAACGCCGCGATTCTGCGCGGCGGGAAAGAGACATGGCGCACCAATGCGGCTACGGTGCGGGTGATTCAGAACGCACTTCAGCAGCACGGTTTGCCATCGGCGGCCATTCAGGCGATTGAGAACCCGGATCGTGAACTGGTTAATCAACTGCTAAAACTGGATCGGTATGTGGATATGCTGATCCCGCGCGGTGGGGCCGGCCTGCATAAGCTCTGCCGGGAAAACTCCACTATTCCGGTGATCACCGGTGGAATCGGGGTTTGCCATATTTATATCGATGACACCATGGACGTTGCCCCTGCACTGGACATCATCGTCAATGCCAAAAAACAGCGTCCGAGCGCCTGTAATTCGCTGGAAACGCTGTTGATTGACGCCGGGATTGCCGATCGTTTTCTACCGGCTTTTACTGCGCGCATGGCCGAAGAAAATATCCCCTTACATGCTGATGCCAATGTTCTGACGCGGCTGCAACAGGGGCCTGCCAGCGTAACGGCCGTGAAAGAGGGCGACTATGATGATGAGTGGCTGTCGCTCGACCTGAACGTGAAACTGGTCGCTGATATGGATGAGGCGATTGCGCATATCCGCATGCATGGCACCCAACATTCCGACGCTATCCTGACGCGTAGCACCGGGAATGCGGCCCGCTTTGTGAAGCAGGTGGACTCTTCTGCGGTGTACGTCAACGCCAGTACACGTTTTACCGACGGCGCACAGTTCGGTCTGGGCGCAGAAGTTGCCGTCAGTACGCAAAAATTGCACGCCCGCGGCCCTATGGGGCTTGAAGCGCTGACCACCTACAAATGGATTGCCTGGGGTGATGATACCCTGCGTGCATAACTGCATTTTTTAAAATAAAACGGGGGCCTGTTCAGGCTCCCGTTTTTTTTATGTTGCGTTTTCCGCGCCACGCAATGGTAGAGTCTTGCGTTTTTTGATGCGTTTATAAACCGTCAAAATGATATCGATCGACCCGGACGATTCAGCAACCTGGCCTTTTTTTACAAAAAATGACTGAAAAGTGAGGCTGCACGCGGCTTGCCGACGCATTCTGTGGTTCGCTGTGCGGTGACAGAGTGACAAATATTCAGAAATGCCAAGTCATGCCGTTAGGTAGTAAACTGACGGTAATATAAAATGAACTGGTAGCAAAAATGAAAAGAACATTCAGCGCCTCTTTCAGGGTCAATTATTAACTAATGGTTAAAAAAGAAAGTACCAGACAAGCTTTCACCGCCAGGCTGATTGCAGCCTGCGAAAGTGCAGGCATTACTGGACACGGACGCAACAAACAGGTCGCCTGTGCGTTACAACGCCAGGGTTGCAAGATTTCAGCACCGGGCGTTTGGAAATGGTTCAACGCGCAGTCCGTACCCGATAATGGCAATTTACTCGCGCTCAGCCAGTTGCTGGGCGTCAGGGTTGAGTGGCTGCAACACGGTATGGATAAGTCTCCGGAATCGTATCCCCTTCACGCATTTCCCGGCCCAAAAACCACCTTTCGCGTGAACAGTTTTGATTTAGGGCAAAAGTCAGCAGTAGGCGATGATTTTGTCGAAATCATTCAGGCCATTGAATACGATCAGGATGAGGCCCGGGTTCTGTTCAGCGGCCGTCCTGCCGACCATATCCGGCTCATTGCCATAAACAGCGATGCCATGTCCGACACCTTTGCCCCGCGCGATCAGCTGTTTGTTGACATAAGCGTTCAGCATTTTGACGGAGACGGTATCTACATCTTTATGTTGGATGAGCAGCTTTATCTCAAACGTCTGCAGCTGCAACACAAAAGAATTGCCGTTATATCGGACAATAAACGTTACGAAACCTGGTATCTCGACAGAGACGATGTCGGAAGTTTAAACGTTCTGGCCAAAGTCATTATGAGTCAGGCCCGGCAGTATCATATTCTGGGATAGGCTATCCAACAGGCCTGCCCGCCTAAGCGGCAAAAAAATAATCGGCCTAAATTCAAAAAGTTAACTCTTAGTTAAAAATAAATTAACTGATGGTGTTTGATAAAGCATAAGAACCTGTTAATAATTTGAGCATGGATGAAACAACGTGTTATTTCACGGATGAAACGCTCTTAAACAATTGAGGCGCTGCACAAGCGCGAATCAAACCCCCCAAAAGCTAATGAGCTTTGGGATGGGGTGGATGCGCCTACTGCAGCGTCGTCAGATGCCGCCTGTTCCCTTTTGCCGACTCTTCCACCTGACTGATTATTCAGCCGGGAGGTACGTCTGCGAACAGCATTCAGCGACATTCGAGCCTGTTCTTCAGACCTAAAATACTCGCCTGCCACCCTATCGCCAAAGACTCATTCACAGGAGGAGTTATGGCGATAATTCACTATGGCAAAAGCGTTTTCATCGGCAACGCGCGTACCCGCCGTCATCAGCGGCGTCAACCTCTTAACCATCTCAAACAAAGCATCGACGATGCGCTTAACTACCCACCCGAACCCCGACCTTTGCGACGCGCTGAACAAATTTGTCAGCGTCAGGTGACTTCTGTGGTTGACCGCGCGGTAAACGCCCCCCAGCGGAGAAGCAAAGAGATTTCAGGTTTTGATAATTGCTGTCTGCCCCATGTTCACCTTTACGCGGTTCGCTGAACGCGGCGACCGTCACCGATCCACTGCCTGTCGCAGGCCGCGCCATCCTCCCTTTCTGTGCCCGGTTTTTAGGCCAAAACGTTAGTGCTATTGCATTTTTTACCGCATCTGCCGCTGTGTTTAACGCTGGCACTAATCAGTTTGTTTTATGTTTTTCCCCTGGGAGATGGGCTGCCTGCATCGTCACTGAGGAGTTTTTATGAGCCAGATTATTGCAATACTGAATTTTGAAGAAGGTTACGCCGAAATGCCCTATCTCGATTCACTGGGGTTTCCTACGGTTGCCGGAGGTATTCGTATCGGACCAAAAGGGGCGTCATTGAGTAACTATGTGCTGCGGGTGCCGCGCCGGGTAGGCGATGTGTGGAAACAGTGCATTCTGGAAAACAAAATTACGGATATGCAAAGTCGCGATCCTCTCAAGCAGGCGCTGGCAAAGTGCAATGACGCACGAACCGATGTGTTGATGAGCATGGCATACCAACTGGGCGTTGACGGGGTTTTGCAGTTTAAAAATATGCTCAGTGCCATCACGCGCGAGCATTTTACGGAGGCGGGTGATGCCATGCTCAACAGTCTCTGGGCCCGGCAAACCCCCGGGCGCGTCAGGCGTCATGCTGAAGTCATGCGTAGCGGTAACTATGACATCTACCGGGGGCTGCTATGAGAGGGTTATTTTTCATCATTGCCGTGCTGACCGTCATCATTATTTTGCTGCTAATGCAGCGTTTCACCACGCTGCAGTTTGTTTCTCACGCCAAATTGTTATTTAAAACCTGGTCTGTATGGCTGGCCTCGCTGGGGTCAATGCTCAGCGCCTGGGTTCAGTCATTTCCGTCGTCTGCGCTGAATGCGTGGCAAACGCTGCCTGACGATGTAAAGAGCATCCTTCCCCACAATTACCTTGGTCTTATCGGCGCCTTTATGGTGGCGATGGGCGTCATTGCGCAGTTTGTTCGCCAGAAAAACCTGCTGAATGAAAAGCGCCAGAGCAAAGAGGAGACATCATGACGTTTATTTCTCTGTTTACCAGCGGCTGGCACGGGCTGGCGGCGATGGGTGCACTGATCATCGCCGTCGTTGCCAGCTACGTCGGAGGTAAGAAAATCGGCAAGGTGCAACAGCAAGCCCGGTCAGAAGCCGACAGCGCCAGGCAAGAGGCAAATCGCATGGCGAATGTTACTCATCAACAGCAACGCAATAGTGAGGAGGCGAAGCGTGTGGCGACTGATAACCTCAATCTTGATGACGCTGCTGCTCGCGACAAGCTGCAGCAGTCCAAATATCACCAACCCTGAGCACATCATTTATCGCGATTCAGCCTGCATTCTCTTTTCTCCCATCTATACCCATGGCGATGACGCCAATAAGGCCGACATTCGCACCGTGCGTGCTATCAATGCTCATAACGATCTGTGGGATGTTCTGTGTAGTAATCCCCATGGTTGAAATTCATTAATTACATGATTTATAAACCATTGTCCTGAGGAGGATACCATGATTGAAGTCAACTCATTCGCTGAGCTGCGGACTACCGTGCCTTCAAAACCAGGTGAAATTGCCGTCCTGAAACGCTACTACGATAAAGACTCCAGCTTTCGAGGCGGCGGGGACTTTGTGGGGTTCACTGGTACCACTGTTTTAAAGGATGATGGGGGTACGGTAGCCATCGGTAACGGCTTTTACTGGAAGCGTTCTATTAACGATCCGCGAGAGGTGAATATCCTGCATTTTGGCGCCAGGGGTGATGGCGTCACGGATGATACCGATGCCTTTAAACGCATTCTCGGCTGGTCACAGACCTTCAGCCAGAATATGAAAGGGTTACCGGTGCGTTTTCCCGGTGGACGTTTCCTGATTACGCCCATGGATCTGAGCAATGCAGAAATCCCGTTCTTTGGCCTGGCTGGAGACGATCTGGCGCTGGGTTCTCTGCCGGGCACGACCATCGTGTCTGATAAAAGCGCGAATACCCTGTTTAAGGTCAAAGCGCGGCGCGTCACCATTCGCGGCATTACCTGGGATGGGCAGGCCACGGCGGATACGGTCACCAACACGGCAACGATCACCGCTGAAATGTGCAGTAATATCCAGCCCTTTTTTGAAAATACCTGTATGGAAGGTCAAATCGTTAATATCAGCTGTTTTCGCGGGCAGCGCAGCGGTGGAACCATCTTTAAGCTGCAGGACACGCTCGACAGTAAGTTTGAGCAAATCTATACCAATACGACCTACTCGCGCGTATTCGATATCGGCTGGTCAGGTTCCCCCAAAGGCGTCTGGGATCACTCTACGGCCGTTGAGTTATGCAATGCGAATTTCCAGACGGGCTATGGTGATGCCACGCTGTATATGCCACGTATGACGCAGGCGATCATGCGTAACATCTGGATTGAACATACGCGCAATCCCGGCGATCTGTCTGATGGGGGCTGGACCATCGATACGCTCAACGTCGAAAACTGCAGTACCCCTTTAATACTGAACAACGCCCGGGTGGTAATGCGTCATATTAACCTGCAGTCAGGTTCAAAGCTCAGCCAGGACCTGGTGGCAGGCAAGTGGCTTTCTACCTTCGAGTACGGCTATCGACGTGACGAGAACTACGGCACTTTCATGAGCGGTTCGCTGCGGGCCGGATACTTTAGTGGCTATAAGGTGGTGAACAATACGGAGACGGATAACTGGTATCGTCTTGGGCAGGTGTTTTTTCCGGCGCCCAATCAACAGTGGGTCATTGAGTTGATCGGTAAAGCAGATAACACCACGCCTTCAGGTACGGCAGGCTCGCCCGTCAATATGCCAGGCACGGGCAAGACCTGGATCAACCTGCAGCGGCTGGATACGGTCTGGGCAGATGCCTGCCATATGGGGCAGCCTGCGGTGATGGACATTCGCTATAACCGTGTGGGAACCACCTATGCCGGTATCTGGGTTAAGCTGCGAGCCAACAGTGGTGAAACCATGTTTAACCTGAAAACCACCGGTCCGACGCGCTTTGATACCGGGTCATGTTCACTGTTTCAGAGTGACCTTTCCCTGGTGGATGACGTATCGAAAGTGGGTACGCTTAAGCCTGCTGCGCGCTTTGGGTTACACAATGGCGTCGCGGGCGTGGGCGCGAATGAAAAAGGCGTGGTAACCCTGGCCACGGCGGCGGGGTCGCCGACCAATAAAACAACGCCGACGGGTTTTGTGCTCATCAATATTAACGGTACCGATCGTAAAGTCGCTTATTACGATTAACGTTGGCAATCCCGGGCGAGGCTTCGGCCTCGCTTTTTTGCTTTAAGCGCAATACCTGTCTCTTTCGTCGCTCTTGGTTTTTATCGGGATCTGAATGCCTGCCGCATATATTCGTGGAACGCATTGATGCCCGTCTTGGTTATTTAAACGATTGTTAAACGACGTCAGCTAATCTTACGGGAGCGCTAACAAAAAGCGCACTACTTGACAAAAAATTTTGCAATTTAATACTAAAAATTATTCTTCCATTAAATCTTCGCAAGAAACCATCCATTCTTGCAACACAAGGAACACGTTGTATGGTGGCTGCCATCATTATTGGTATTTTTATTATTAGCGTAATCTATGCACACTCGCGCGGTGTAGAAAAACAAAAGTTCTCGCGTCAGTTGTTTGATCACTCGACCTTTATGGCACCTGTTAATATGTTCATGACAGGTTTTTCAAGATTGCCAGCGAAACAGCCCTATTTTTCGACAGAGGAATTTCCAGAGCTTCGCGAGTTGACCGATAACTGGCAGGTCATTCGCGAAGAGGCGATACGTCTGCAGGATCATATCAAGGCGGCCAAAAGCCATAATGATGCAGGGTTTAATACCTTTTTTAAGCGTGGCTGGAAACGGTTTTACCTTAAATGGTATAGCGACGCACATCCGTCTGCCCAGCAGCTCTGCCCGGTCACCACGGCTCTGGTCAGTAAAATCCCTTCAGTGAAAGCGGCGATGTTTGCAGAGCTGCCGGCGGGCAGTCATTTAGGTAAACATCGCGACCCCTATGCAGGATCGGTGCGCTATCACCTCGGCCTTGTGACGCCCAACGATGACCGCTGCTTTATTGAGGTGGATCGACAACGTCACAGCTGGCGCGACGGGCAGGCGGTTATTTTTGACGAAACCTACGTGCACTGGGCACAGAATGAAAGTGAGCAAACGCGTATCATTTTATTCTGCGATATTGAGCGTCCTATGAAGTGGCGCTGGGCACAGGCCATTAATCACTGGGTAGGCAGTACCCTGATGTCGGCAGCAGCCTCACCCAATGACGAAAATGACAAAACGGGTTTCATCAACCGCATTTTTAAATACGTCAATGCGATTCGCGATGCCGGACAAAATTTAAAAAAACGGAACAGGACAGTCTATTACTGGGTTAAGCACTTCTCGATTGTACTGATATTCCTTGCGATCATCGTGCCGAGTATCGTGATGTAGAAAGGGAATGACAGCCAGAACAGCACTCAGCGTCTGGCTGAATCCATAATACAGGCAGTGAACACCGTTATTTGGGTTTAAACTGCCTTACATCAATCGCGTATCGTTTTATTTTTCGCCACAACGTGGTGCGGCCGATGTGGAGCAGATCAGACATCGCCTGTACTTTGCCCTGAGTCATGCGGGCAGCCTGGAGGATCGCTTCTTTTTCAATCGCGCTAAATGACAGATTATCCGGCAGCAGAGAGGCGTTTGCGGCATTGTCAGGTTGCTCAGATAAAAGCGATTCTGGTAGGTTATTCCATCGGATATGGCCATGTTCACTACTGATAGCAATATTTTCAATCACGCTGTTTAATTCAAAGTCATTACCGGGCCAGCCATAACCCATTAATTGCGTCATCACCTCGTCATCAACTTTAAAGCGCGAGGAAAAACGTTTTTCCAGCCTGCGTAGGCGGTGATTAATTAAATAGGGAATGCTGTTACGCCGCGCGCGCAAGGGCGGAATGGCAATCTCGAAGGAATGTAATGCGTAATAAAGCTGACGGCTAAAACGATTCTGTTCCACAAGATGGGCCAGATTAACGGTAGTCGTGGCAATCACTTTAATGTCAACGGGGATCAGCCGCCGCGCATCAAGGCGGGTCAGCACGCCTTGCTTAATGACCTGAAGCAGGACCGATTGCTGTCCGGGTGTCAGATATTCAATCTTTTCCAGAAACAACGTGCCGCCGCTGGCCAGTTCCAGACGGCTTAAACGGCCATCTCTCTCCTCGCCGGGTGCGTTGCCTGTAAAATCCTCTCCCTGTGTATTGTCGGCATAAAGCTGACAGTTAACCGCAATATAAGGGCCGCTTGCCCGGTCACTTTCATTATGAATCGCCTGGCTCAGCAACTCTTTACCGACCCCTTCTTCCCCGCACAGTAAGACTGGAAAGCTGCCTTTGGCTGCCTGACGACCAAAATGTATTAAACGACGCGTGTCGGCATCCTCTTCTGGCATCTGTTCAAAGGTGTGACTGACTTTACCCAGTTGGCTGGTCATAAGTTGACGGACCTGCTCAACCGGATGGAGCAGTAAAATAAAGCTGTTGCCCTGAACTTCAACAATGGGTTTCAGGGTAATCACCGCATCAACAAACTGATGCTGGCTCTCAAAGGTGACTTCCACATGTTTTAATCCCTCTACCTGCTTAATCGCCCGGCGCAGCAGAGCCGGCAGCGTGATCAGGTCAGCAATGTTCTTTCCCTGACTGGTCAAGACATCAAGGTGCAACTGCCGGGCTGCCTGAGCATTCAGGAACTGCAGGACGCCTTGCTCATTCCACGCCATGACGCCGTCGTCCATGCTCTCCAGCAGGCCATAAAGCTGGTTCAGATGGCGGTTGGAATCGGCTAACAAATTGTCTGTTAACAGTGAATTGCCTATTTCCCGGGCAACAGAAAGCGTCAGCGAGAGATCGGAGGGCGCCCGATCCTGATAAAGACAGGCCAACGCGATGGAGCCAAATAAACGACCGTGATTATCGAATATGGGTGTAGAGCAGAAAGACCAGGGATGAAGAGCCCGTTTGAAATGCTGTTCCCGGCTGGTTTTTAATGGCTGGCCTTCAAGCGCGGCCAGCGACAGGGCGCAGGTACCGATGATACTTTCCGCACAGTAACTTCCCTCCTGCAGGCCTAATTTCTCAAGATCCAGCAGCGTTTGTGCATCGCCACAACGGTTTAAGATACAGGCGGATTCATCAAGAATAATCAGCGCACAAGGGCGGTTCGCCATATATTCCCACGCATCCTCAAGCGTGGCCTGGCCAATGGTGAGCAGGGCGGTTTTGCGGCGGCAAATCGACGCGTAAGTTAATCCCTGTGCCTGATGCGGTGCTTGCCAGTTGTCCCGCTGCATGTATTTACTGCAACGGTGCCATGACTGAGCTATCACCGCTGAAACGTGTTTATCGCTCTCGGGCGCGAACACTGTCATATCCATTTCCGCTGAAAGACCATGGGATCCCCCCAGCCGCGCAGCAAGGGGGAAGTCGTTGCCCGGAGACTCGGGCCAGCGGTTTACCTGTGACAGATTAACGCGACAGCCACTGCTGTCCTAGCAGATCGGCAGTGATAATCGCCGCATAAACGCTGTCTGGTGTGACCGGGAACGGCATATTGTGGATGGTTTCGCCTTCCACACAGGCCGCCTCGGCAACCGCCTGAATTTTTTTCTCGATATCCTGTTTCACGCCCATTTGCCCCAGGGTGACGGGCAATCCTACTTTCTGGCAGAACGCCAGCACGGTTTCGATCTCTTCTGTCGGGCTGTTCTGCAAAATTAACTGGGATAACGTACCAAACGCGACCTTTTCACCGTGATAAAGGTGATGGCACTCTTCCAGTACGGTAAACGCATTATGAATGGCATGCGCGGCGGCAAGGCCACTGCTTTCAAAGCCAATCCCGCTGAGGTAAGTGTTGGCCTCAACAATACGTTCCAGCGCATCTGTTACCACGCCTGCCTGAGCCGCGAAGCGAGCCTTTTCGCCTTCCGCCAGTAGCGTTTCATAGCACAGCCGCGCCAGGCTTAACGCTGCGGCCGTCGACTTGCCGCCTGCCATGCTGGTTGCGCCAGAATCGTAACAGGCTTTGGCTTCAAACCAGGTGGACAGGGCATCGCCCATTCCCGCGACCAGTAAACGTACCGGGGCTTTGGCAATGATCGTAGTATCCATCACCACCATATCGGGGTTTTTGGGATAGATCAGGTACTCTTCAAACTCACCGGTTTCGGTATAAATCACAGACAATGCGCTGGTAGGCGCGTCGGTGGAGGCGATGGTGGGGATAACCACCACTGGCAGTTTGAGATACCACGCAATCGCTTTGGCCGTATCCAGCGTTTTACCGCCCCCTAATCCGATGACGCCGCGGCAGCCGTTTTGTTCTGCTAACGTCATCAGCCGGTTGATTTCAGCCCGGCAACATTCCCCGCCAAAACGTTCTGCATGACAGGTGACGTCATGTTCGGCAAGGCCGCTCATCACCTTATCGCCCGCCATGTTCATTACAAAGTCATCGGCAATCACAAAAAAACGATCGGCCAGGTTCTTTGCGTACTGGCCGAAGGACATGGCGGCATTGGGGCCCTGAATATATTTCGCTGGAGACTGGATAATTTTTGGCATTCCTTTCACCCTCAAGTAAGAACATGTTCGCATAGTGAACGCTGGCATCTCTCTGGCTCGACTTGCAGTGAAAGCCGAATGATGGCCGACGTCGCGTTTCACTTTACGCTCGACATGGAGGTGAAAAAGTTTTGCGGCCAACGTTCTGATATGGAACACCTTACCGCTCCGCACGTTTCATACTGGAACAATAAACCAGGTTTGAATGCTATGTTGCGATCGCGATCGTCTCCAGCAGTGTAAAACGGCAAAATGCGGCGACGATTTTCCTGACTACATGACGCGCGATGCTGTCTGCCGCTAAAAAACCTGCCTGCTCAACAGTATTTATTTGTCGCTTCCGCTGTCATGACTTGCTTTGCCTCTCATTTTTACCCAACAGACGCGTGATATGTTTCATTATGGAACATAAAAAAACCTCACGATGTTCCGTTATGAAACTCTTCATCCTGACATTTTTTTTCTCGTCGACTCCATGAGAATCAGTGCGTCGACGAGCGGTCTGCCGCCGTCACCGTTCCCCCCGTAATCGGGTTGTCTTTGCCTCAGGCAGAGTGACAGCTAACTGCATCCAACGGAGCATAAAGAATGAAAAAGCTGATTAACCGTGTGGAAGATGTATTGAGTGAACAACTGGCAGGATTGGCAAAAGCCCATCCTGAACTGACGCTTCACCAGGATCCCGTCTGCATGACGCGAGCCGATGCGCCTGTAGTGGGAAAGGTTGCGCTACTTTCGGGCGGCGGCAGCGGCCATGAGCCTATGCACTGCGGTTTTATTGGTCATGGCATGCTGTCTGGCGCCTGCCCCGGCGAAATCTTTACCTCACCCACGCCAGACAAAATGTTTGAGTGCGCCATGAAAATTGACGGCGGTGAGGGCGTGCTGATGATCATTAAAAACTACACCGGCGATATCCTCAACTTTGAAACGGCAACCGAACTGCTGCACGAAAGCGGTGTGAAGGTCACGACGATAGTCGTGGATGATGATGTCGCCGTAAAAGACAGTCTGTATACGGCTGGACGTCGTGGCGTGGCGAATACCGTACTGATTGAAAAACTGGTTGGCGCTGCCGCAGAGCGTGGCGATTCCCTTGAAGCCTGCGCTGCGCTGGGACGTAAGCTGAATAACTGTGGTCACTCTATTGGCATCGCGCTGGGCGCCTGTACCGTTCCCGCTGCAGGAAAGCGCTCATTTGAACTTCAGGACAATGAAATGGAGTTTGGTGTCGGGATTCATGGCGAGCCGGGTATCGATCGCCGCACCTTTACTTCGCTGGATAACACGGTCGATGCGATGTTTGAAACCCTGCTGGAAAATGGCACTTACAGCCGCCCGCTGCGTCACTGGGACGTCGATACCGGTAGCTGGCAAGAAGTGCAGCATACCAAGCAGGCTTTAACCCGCGGCGACAGAGTCATTGCGCTGGTCAATAACCTGGGCGCGACGCCGCTATCAGAATTATATGGCGTGTACAACCGCCTGGCGCAGCGTTGTGAAGAGCAGGGGATCACCCTTGAGCGCAGTCTGGTAGGCAGTTACTGCACGTCACTGGATATGGTGGGCTTTTCCATCACGTTGCTGAGCTTGGACGATGATTCACTGGCGCTGTGGGATGCGCCGGTCCATACACCAGCCCTGAACTGGGGCCAATAAGGAGTTCGATATGTCACTGACCCGCGCCCAAATTGTGAGCTGGCTTTACCGCTGTGGTGAGGTTTTTACCCGTGAAAGTGATTTTTTGACCGGACTGGACCGTGAAATCGGCGATGCCGATCACGGGTTAAATATGCATCGGGGATTCAGTAAAGTTGTCGAGAAGCTGCCTTCTGTTGAAGATAAAGATATCGGCTTTATTCTTAAAAATACCGGTATGACGCTGCTCTCAAACGTAGGCGGAGCCAGCGGGCCGCTGTTTGGTACGTTCTTTATTCGTGCGGCTCAGGTTACCCAGGCGCACCAGAGCCTGACGCTGGAAGAGCTGTATCAGATGATTCGTGAAGGGGCGGAAGGGGTCATTAATCGCGGTAAAGCCGAGCCGGGCGATAAAACCATGTGCGACGTCTGGCTCGCGGTCGTGGCGTCACTGCGTCAGTCCAGTGAGCAGAATGTCTCACTCAACGCCGCGCTTGATGCCGCCTGCCAACAGGCGGAGTCCGCCGCCCAATCCACCATCACCATGCAGGCCCGCAAAGGGCGCGCCAGCTATCTGGGTGAGCGCAGTATCGGCCATCAGGATCCCGGTGCAACCTCGGTCATGTTCATGATGCAAATGCTGGCCGCCGCCGCCAGGGAGTAAGGAGAGAGGAATGGTAAACCTGGTGATCGTGTCACACAGTGCAATGTTAGGCGAAGGCGTGGAAATGCTGGCGCGGCAAATGTTAACCGGCGATAACTGCAGGCTCGCGGTCGCCGCCGGCATTGACGATCCTGATCATCCTATCGGCACGGATCCAATAAAAGTGATGGAGGCGATTGAGGCTGTCGCGGATACCGATCATGTGCTGGTCATGATGGATATGGGAAGTGCCCTGCTCAGTGCTGAGACGGCGCTGGATCTGCTCGACCCGGCCATTGCTGAAAAAGTGCGCCTGTGTGCAGCACCGCTGGTGGAAGGCACGCTGGCAGCCACCGTTAGCGCGGCGGCGGGGGCGGACATCGACACAGTCATTGACGTTGCCATGAATGCGCTGACGGCGAAACAGGCCCAGTTAGGGATAACGCCTCCCGCGCACGCCGCTTCGCTGCCCGTGAAAGCACCCGATTCGGACGCGCGTTCGGTTACGGTCACCATCAGGAACCACCACGGTCTGCACGTTCGTCCAGCTTCGCGGCTGGTCGCTGCACTGGCGGGGATGAACGCTGATTTGGTGTTAGAGAAACAGGGGCAGTGCGTGAAGCCAGACAGCCTCAACCAGATTGCTTTGCTTCAGGTTCGCTGTCATGACGCCGTCACCTTGTCGGCGAGTGGGCCCGATGCTGAGCGTGCCCTGGCGGCATTTGAATCCCTTGCGGCGGAAGATTTTGGCGAACATCCCGAGTCGGTGGCGTTAAAAACATCGGCGTCCAGCGTCGAAAAGGTACAGGGTAAAGCGGTGTTTTATCCCCTGCCGCTGGCGCAGCCTGCCAGGCACCCTTGCAGCGATGTCGGGCAGGAAGAGGGGCGGCTGCAGCAGGCGATAGTCGATACGCTCAATGACCTGAATGCGCTGGCTGCCCTGGCAGAGAAAAAATATGGTGCTTCGGTGGCGGCTATTTTCTCAGGCCATCACACGTTGCTGGACGATCCCGACCTGTTTGACGCTGCCTGTGAGGTCATCCGTAATGACTCGTGTTGCGCTGAATCAGCCTGGTATCAGGTGCTAATGGAATTAAGCCAGCAATATCAGCACCTGGATGATGCGTATTTGCAGGCGCGGTTTATTGATATCGAAGACATACTGTATCGTACTCTGTGCCACCTGAATGGGCGCGACATCAGGCTGCCGACACCAGACGTGCCCGCCATTATCGTGGCAGACGATATCTTTCCGTCAGCGGTCGTTAATCTGGATGAGCAACAGATAAAAGGCATTTGCCTGCGGGAGGGCAGCACGCTGTCACATGCCGCAATCATTGCTCAGCAGGCCGGTATTGCCTTTATCTGTCAGCAGGGCGCAGTGCTGGATATCATTCAGCCAGAGGACAGGCTATTGATTGATCCCGCTGCACAGCGCGTGAGTTGCGCATAACGCTGGTGTTCATAAGCCTCTGGTATCTGTTCAGGGGCTTTAATTTATTTGGGCTTGATACAAAATTTCAGTTAAATCTTTTTTTCTCTTTACCGTTCCAGAACGCCCTCTCATTTTGACGCATTTTCATCCAATAATTACTCGATATTTCAATCAGAAAACATAAATGAATCGCGTCCCATAAATGGGCTTCCGCCAGGGCCTACCTTGGGATTTCATGTTTATTTTTATTCGGGAAAGGCTCAAGAGAGTGCATTTAAGTTAAGGGAATATTTTTAAAATCATATTTGGGTTAAGGCGGTGAATGGTTATTGATTAAATAAAATATATATCAAACTGTCGTCTTTTGCTTTTATCGGGAATTTTCCAATAGTTTAGGTGATATTATGCTTTTACTGCTTTACAAAAAATTTACATTTCTTTTCATTGGGCTTACCTATGAGAGCAAAGACAGGGACGTGGCTGGCGTTGAGCGCTGCGCTTATCACGGTAAGCGCACTGGGTGCGCCGTTGACGCCAGGCGATCGCGATTATATCCAGACTCAGCAACAGCAACGCCTGCAGCAGGATCAGCAGCAGCGTGACGCACTCTGGCAAGCGGTGTCACCGCGTATCGCCCCCGCTCCCCGCACTGATGCGTCAGGCCGTTGCTTTACCATTCATCAGATCATAATCCGCAACGCCACGCTGCTTTCCGCCAGCCAGCAGCAGTCACTGACTTCTGCTTACGTCAATCGTTGTCTGGACTTAACGCAAATTAATGCGCTGGTACATGCGATTTCCGACTGGTATATGCGAAGAGGTTATATTACCAGCCGCGCTTTTTTAACAGAACAGGATCTCTCTTCTGGCCAGCTAATTATTCCCGTGCTGGAGGGCAAACTGGAGAGCATTATTCTGGACGGTAAACGTCCACGCATATTGCGCATGGTATTTCCGGGGCTGGAAGGAAAAATCCTGAATCTGCGTGATATTGAGCAGGGCATGGAGCAGATTAATCGCGTACGCACGGTACCTGTTCAAATCGAAATTCAGCCGTCGCCTAAACCGGGTTATTCCATTGTTAATCTGACAGCAAAACCTGAATTTCCCCTCAGCGCGACCCTGGGTTTTGATAACAGCGGGCAGCGCAGCACCGGCGTGGGCCAGCTTAACGCCTCTTTAACCGGAAATAATCTTTTGGGGCTGGCGGATCGCTGGTTTGTCAGCGGCGCACGCAGCAGCGCATTCAGCCACTGGCGCGATGCGCAGAACTTACAGGCTGGCGTCAGCGTGCCTTATGGTTATGGTCTGCTGGATTACAGCTACAGCTGGAGCAACTACCACAGCCACTTTATCAATAACGATTTTACGTGGTTCAGCAACGGCGACAACATTGCCCATCGTCTTAACGGCTCATGGGTGCTTTTTCGTAATGGCGACATTAAAACCGGTGTGCAGATTGGCCTGAATCACTATTCCAGCCACAACTATCTTAACGATGCGCCGTTAGTCAGCAGTAGCCGCAAATTAACCAGCCTGCAGTTCGGCCTGAACCATACCCAGAAAATTGCCGGTGGCGTCGCCACGCTTAACCCATCGTTTAGCCGTGGTATGCCGTGGTTTGATGCCGAGAGCGATGAAGGCAAAAACGGTAACCTGCCGAAAGCAGAGTTTCGCAAATGGAGCATCAGCGCCAGCTATCAAAAACCGCTCACCAACAAGCTGTGGTGGCTAAGCAGCCTTTACGGACAGTGGTCAGCCGATCACCTTTACGGCAGCGAACGACTGACGCTGGGCGGCGACAGCTCTGTGCGTGGCTTCAAAGAGCAATACCTGTCGGGCGATGTAGGCGGTTACTTACGCAATGAGCTGGATTACAGCCTGTTTACGTTACCGGGGCTGGGTGAAGTCACCGCACTGGCGGCGGTGGACGGCGGCTGGCTGAGAAGCGATCCGCTAAACCAACAGTTTACCGGCACGCTCTGGGGCGGTGCCGTGGGGCTTGGCACCCGCAATCAACATTTTTATACCCAATATACCGTCGGCATTCCGCTCAGCTATCCCGGCTATTTACAGCCGGATCACGTCAGCATTTACGCCCGCGTCGGGCTGGTTTTCTAAAAAGAGGAACTGATTATGGACGATCGTCAGCCTGTTTCCCTTGCCCGTCGCGCGCTCAGCTATCTCATCTGCTATCTGGTGGCGGTGCAACCGATGCTGCCGGTGATGGCCGCAGAAATCACGCCAGTCACGCCGGGGACAAAGATGGATGCCGCGGGCAATGGCGTGCCCGTGGTCAATATTGCCACGCCGAATCAGGCGGGCATTTCTCATAACCAGTACGATCAATATAACGTCGGGCAGCAGGGGCTTATTCTCAACAACGCCACCGGCCAGCTCACGCAGACCCAGCTTGGCGGGCTGATCCAGAACAACCCCAACCTCAAAGCCGGACAGGAAGCGCGCGCCATTATCAACGAAGTGGTGGGGGCCAATCGTTCACAACTGCAGGGCTATACCGAAGTGGCGGGTAAAGCCGCCAACGTTATGGTGGCTAACCCCTACGGCATTACCTGTAACGGCTGTGGCTTTATCAATACGCCGAACGTGACGCTGACCACCGGTAAACCGCAGTTTGATGCCAACGGCAACCTGGCCGCGCTGGAGGTCAGTAAAGGCACCATTACCATCGAGGGCCAGGGACTGGACGGCAGTAAAGCCGATGCAGTATCGATTGTGGCACGCGCAACGGAAATCAATGCCGGGATTCACGCCAAAGATCTCACCGTTACGCTGGGAGCAAACCGCGTCGGGCAGGATGGATCGATAACGCCCATTAACGGCGAAGGGCCTGCGCCCGGCGTGGCGGTCGATACCAGCGCACTGGGCGGCATGTACGCCAACCGCATTCATCTGGTGTCGAGCGAAAAAGGCGTCGGCGTCAACCTGGGTAACTTACTGGCCAGACAGGGCGATATCACCCTGGATGCGAACGGTAAACTGGCGGTGCATAACAGCCTCAGCAGCGGGGCACTGACCGCCAGTGCGCAAAGCGTAGAGCTGAGCGGTGAACACAAAGCCTCTGGTCCGGCGACGATAACCGCACAAAACGCTATCAGTCTGCACGATGGGAGCCTGGGGAGCGATCGCGCTGTTGCATTGCAGGGCGGCAAGCGCCTGCAAATCAACAGCGGCAAGATCGTGGCCAGTGACAGCATCAACCTTGCCGCGACCAGCCTGTCGCTGGACAACGGCAGTGCACTCAATGCCACCAATAACATCTCGTTCAACGCGCAGCCAGACTTCACCGGCGGCTTAAGCCTGGACCCGGCCGGTCAGTTTGATAATGCCGGGCAGGTAACCGCGGGCAATAACCTGTCTGTTAATGCATTTACGACAGGCAACAGCGGCGGGTTACTCGCTAAAGGGCAGCTCGCCATGGTCGGTAATTATGTTACGAACCAGGGGGATCTGCAGGGCAACAACGTCAGGATTAAGAGTAACAGCCTGAATAACGGCGGCACTTTGCAGAGTGCCGATGCTGTAACGCTGGATGCTTTTACGCTGGAAAACAACGGGACGCTCATTGCTAAAGGTCAGTTAAATGCTGTCAGCAACAGTTTTGATAACAGGGGCACATTGCAGGGAAGTGGTGTTGACATAAAAAGTGATGCCTTACGTAACAGCGGAACTTTGCAGAGTGCCGGTTTACTGACCCTGAATGGCAATTCGCTGGATCAACTGGGCACGCTTGGGGCGACGGGCGACGGCGTTTTAACTTTTCGCGATCGCATAAGCAACACGCAGGGCGCCAGTCTGTTGAGTGATGGCGCATTAACTCTGTCGACGGGCGATCTGTTTCAGGACGGGAACCTGTCGGGGCGCTCGGGGCTGGCAATCAACAGTGACAACCTGAGCAGCGCAGCCGGTGCTTCAAGTGCCAGCCAGGGTGATATCGCGCTTCAGGTAGGTAAACACGTTGATATTAACGGCGACGTCAACGCCGACGGGATGCTGACGTCGACAAGCGGCAGTTTACACACGGGCACGACGGCACATCTGCAGGGGCAAAACATGACTCTGCGGGCGGGGCAGATCGCGCTGGAAGGAACGCAGGCGGCTAAGCAACGGCTAGACATTACGGGAACGGATCTGACGCACGCCGGCAAAAGCAGTGGTGATGACGTGATACTCAGCGCGTCAGGCTCGCTGAGTAACCAGGGTTCCCTGGTCGCGAATGATGGGTTACAGGCCAATGCCGCAAATCTGAGTAATACGGGAACGGGGAGCGGTAAGGATATTAACTTCACTGCCACCGGTACGCTGATAAACGCCGGTGCGCTGGTCGCGAAAAATCAGTTGCAGGTGGGCTCCGCATCATTAAATAACAGCGGCACGCTGACCGCGCCGCAGCTGTCACTGAGCAGCGACAGCCTTATCAACAGCGGTCTGATACAGGGAACGCAGAATCTGGCCCTGCGCAGCCAGGACCTGACCAACCAGCGCTCAGGCAGTATTGCGACGGCGGGTGATTTGACGCTCAACCTGCCTGACTTCAGCAACAGCGGGCTGCTGAGCACGGAGGGTGCACTGCACCTGAGCGGCAACAGTCTCGTCAACGATGGCGAAATCAACGCCAGCACGCTTCATTCTGACAACGGTCAACTGACCAACCTCACAGATGGCAAATTGCTGGCGACAGGCTCACTGCAACTGACAAACGACCAGCTTACTAACGGTGGGCAGATTGCCGCGAATCAGTCTGAGCTCACGGCCGCTACGTTAAATAACGCAGGCAGAATTCAGGGCGCCAGCAGCCTGAACCTGAATGCGGACACGACGAATAACCGCCAGGGCGGCGAACTACTGACCTCAGGGCAACTGACGCTTAACGGCGGTGACCTGAATAACGCCGGATTAATTCAGGCAGATAAACTGGCTCTGACGGCGGATAACTGGCAAAACAGCGGCAATGCGCTCAGCGCAGGCAATGCCACGCTGAAGGCGAAAACCCTGACCAACAGCGGCAAGATATTGGGTCAGCAAAACATCGATCTGCAGGGAAATACCACAGGTAACAGCGGCTGGTTACTGGCAAAAGTGCTGGCCTTCCAGGGCGATTTAATCAACAGCGGCCTGATTCAGGGCGATACGGCGCTGACCCTGAAGGGCGGCAGTCTGAGCAATCAGGCGACGGGCCAGTTGCAGACGGCGGGCAACGCTGACATTACGGCCTCCTCTCTGAACAACCAGGGACAGCTTCAGGGCGATAATCTTGCTGTCACAGCGCAAAGCTGGCAAAACAGCGGCAGTGCGCAGGCCACAAAAAATATCACCTCCTCTGTGGCTGGGGAGCTTAACAACGGTGGCACCCTGACGGCCCAGCAGGCAATGAACCTGCAGGCTGGCAAGGTGACCAATGCGGGCACGCTTGCTGCGGATCAGCTAACTATTCAGGCTCCCCAGCTCAGTAATGCCGGCCTGTTACAGGGCAACAGTGCACTGGCAATTACCAGCGCACAGATTGCCAATCTGGCAAACGGCCGGCTTGTCAGCGGCAGCGGCCTGAGCCTGGCGCCCGTTCAGCTCATCAACGATGGGTCAGTACAGGTAGCGGGCACCTTCAGCGTTAACGGGGGTGATTTTACCAATAACGGCCAGGTGAATGCGGACGCGCTGAACGCCACGCTGACCGGCACGCTGAATAATGGTGGAAACGCCAAGCTGCTGGCACGTCAACTCGCGCAGGTACAGGCGCAGTCACTGACTAACGCCGGGATCGTTGCCGGGCAGCAACTGCAAATCACGGGCGATACGTTGCAAAATCAGGGGCTGCTGCAGGGCGATAATGCGCTGACAGTAGGGTTCCGCCAGCTGGATAACCTTGCGGGCGGCCAACTGATTACCGGTGGCGCGCTGACGTTACAGGGTACGGACGCCCGTAACGCAGGAACCTGGCAGGGCAGCCAGCTCAGTTACCGTTTCGGCAGCTTAAAAAACACCGGCACCCTCAACAGCATCGGCACACTGGACGGGCAAACCACGGGGCTGCTGGATAACAGCGGCAACCTGATTACGGGCGGTAACGCCAGCCTGAATGCCGGTAGCCTGACTAACAGTGGCAAAATCATGGCAAGCAGGCTGACGCTGCGTGCCGGATCGCTGAATAACAGCGGCCTGTGGCAGGGCTCCACCTCCCTTGATGCGCTCAGCACCGGCGATCTCACCCAGTCTTCAACAGGCAGAGCGTTAAGCGGTGGCGATCTACTGTTGGGCGCAGCGACGTTAAATACCGGCGGCACTCTGCAGGGCGGTAATGCTCAGATCACTGCCGGCAGCTGGCAAAATCAGGGATCGCTGCTGAGCACCGGCGAGCTTAACGCCGCGATCGATAACGATCTTAATAACAGAGGATCACTCCTCAGTCAGGGCGGTGCACAACTCAGTGCGCAAAATTTGGTGAATACCGGCTCTGTCCTCGCCGAAAAAGCCATGACGCTTAACGGCGGTTCGCTGAACAACAGTGGCGCCATTCAGGGCGATACGCTGTCGGTTACTCCCGCCAGCGTGACCAACCAGGGCAACCTTATCGGTCTGAAATCCCTGACACTCGGACCGGCCCCGCAGCGGTTCAGAATGCTGCTGGCGCAGAGCGCTCCGACGCGTGAACTTGTGAATAACGCGGGAGGACAGCTTCTCACGCAGGGCGCGTTAACGATTACGGCCGATAACGTCACCAACAACGGATCGTGGCAGGGGCAACAGATCCTGCTGAATGCGGCAAAACTGGCCAACGGTGGAGCGATCCAAAGTGCCGATGGCCTGCAACTTACTCTGAGCGACAGGCTGGATGCCGCCGCAGGCAGCAAGATCTCTGCCAACGGCACCGCAGCCTTACAGGCGCTGACGCTGGCGAATCAGGGGCAATGGGTGGCTAAAAACCTCACCCTGAAAGGCGACACGCTAAACAATAACGGGGAAATTACCGGCGCGGACAGCCTTAGCGTGCAGCTCAACGGCGCGCTGACACAGCAGCAGGATAAGAACCTGCTCAGTGCCGGAAAAATCAGCCTGCAGTCGGCATCGCTGAATAATTTGGGCCGTATTCAGGGAAGCGATCTTCAGATTAATACCGGTGCGTTAGATAACGCGGGCCGCCTGCAGGGTGACAATAACCTGCTGCTCAGCGCCACCGGGCATCTCACCAACGCCGCAAATGGCACCCTTGTTTCTCAGAACGCGCTGACGCTGACCACATCAGATCTCTATAACGATGGTCTGATTCAGGGCGCTGGTGGCACAGTCAACGCCACAAACTCAGCCACCAATAACGGCAGATTACTGGCTGGCGGCGCGTTGACCTTTACCACACCGCAACTGGTGAATAATGGCTGGTTGCAGGCCGGACAGCTCACGCTGAACGCGTCCGGCTTAACCAATAACGGTACGCTGCTTGCCGATCAACAGGGCACTCTGAACGGCACTAATTTCCAGAACCAGGGCATGGCGCAGGGCGGCAACCTGGCCGTCAATTATCAGAATCTCGGTAACAGCGGCACCGTGCTCGGCACCGGACAACTGAACGTGAATGCCGCCCAGGTCAACCTGACCGGATCGGGACGGCTGTTCAGCGGCGGCGGTCTGACGCTGGTGAGTAACGGCTTTGACCAGTTCGGCCAGGTCGTTGCGCTGGGCGATGTGCTAGTGAATCTGGCGAACAGCTTCGTCAGTCATAACACGCTGGCAGCGGGCAACCGGCTGACGCTTAACAGCAACGGCTCGCTGGAAAACCAGAGCACAATGCAGGGCCAGGGCGTGACGCTGAATGCGGGCGGCGACCTGACCAACAACGGCCAGATTACCACCGGCGGCGCTGACAGTAGCCTGACAGGCAACCGCATCGCCATGAACGGTGCTGGCAGCCTGCAGGGTGGCGGCAATGTTACCCTGAACAGCCGCAGCGATGTCACCCTGGACGGTTTCACCGGTACGCTCGGTAACCTGACCATCAGCACGCCAGGCCGCCTGGTCAACACGGCATTGCTTTACGCCGGGCAGAATCTCTATTTATTTGCCAACAGCATCCGTAACCAGCGCGGCGATATTCTGGCGGGCAACAGCCTGTGGATGCAGCGCGATGGCGCGGGCAATGCCAACGGGGAAGTGATCAACACCTCTGGGACGATTGAGACGCAGGGTGGGGATATTAATATCAATACCGGGCATTTGTTGAATACGCGGGATGGGTTGAGTGTTTCTGAGACTAAGGGCGGATCTGAACGGGCAGATGTCGGTAAATCTACAATCAATGTTCCAACATCTGAATTTAAACCAGATCAATATGGTTTATTTGTAACGGTAACAGAGAGAGAGTGTTATTCATACGGTAAAGGTAATGGAGAGCATTGTTATCGGTTCTACTACTTATACGTATGCACCTACAAAAGAAGCGGCTATCCAAAGATTTTTATCATCCAGTTCAACCATTAACGTTTCCAGTAATGGTAGTGGTGCTCGCATCGCTGCAGGCCGCGATTTGAGTGTAAGAACAGGTGCATTTGATAATCAGGCGAGTAATGTTTTATCGAATAGAGATATGTATCTCAGTGGAAGTCAGTTAAATAATCAGTCTTGGCAGGCTGGGACACAAAGCACCTATTTCACCTATGAATATAAAGGGCAGCTATTTAATCCCTCATCAAGAGATAGTGATAATAAAGGCACTAGTTCTTACACTCCGAGTGAAGCGGCGCGTATTAACCAACCGCAAGTCAAAGTAATCACATTTACCTTATCAGGCCATGAAGATAATTTTACACCCGGCGAACTCTACCGTTCGGTCATTCAGGCCGGAGGAAATGTTAATGCCAATTTCTCCAGCAATATTAGCAACACCAACACCACAGCAAACGCAGGCTGGACCGGAAATACACTATCCACTCCCGGTATAAGAGGACTGGCTTCACTTAGCCAGTCGGGTGCACAACAACGTCAGCAGATTGCCGGAGCAGAAAAGGTTACGGTTAATTCTCCTCAGTGGCGCGATCAGCTTCAGGGTGCCTTGCAGCAGGTCAATGGTAATAGTTCACTGGATAGCAGCGCACCTGATAAGGCCTCGCTTGTTACTCATGCATCGGATAGCTTTGGTCGTGCCGATTTAAGTCAGTCAGGTAGACTGATTTCCGATCCTGCAGTCAGCACAGCTAATCTACGTAGTTATAAGCCAGCCAGTGTAGATACCAGTGCCTATCCGATTCCGTCTGGCGATAATGGCTATTTTGTTTTTGGTAACAGCAAAAGTCCCTATTTAATTACTCTTAACCCAAAACTTAACGGTCTGGGACAGCTGGATAACAGCCTGTTTGGCGATCTTAACGCATTGCTTGGCAGGCAGCCGGGACAGGCACCGCAGGAAAGCCGTCAGCTTTATACCGATAAAACCACGTTCCTGGGGTCGTCTTATCTACTGGACCGTCTGAACCTCAAGCCAAACTATGATTACCGTTTCCTTGGTGATGCGGCCTTTGATACGCGCTATGTCAGTAATGTGGTGTTAAACCAGACCGGCAGCCGTTATCTGAACGGGATTGGTTCTGAACTGGATCAGATGCGGTATCTCATGGATAACGCAGCCTCTGCGCAACGTGCGCTGGGGTTGCAGTTTGGGGTTTCTTTATCTGCGCAGCAGGTAGCCTCGCTTGATAAAAGTATGGTCTGGTGGGAAGCCACAACGATAAATGGCGAGACGGTAATGGTGCCGAAAGTCTATTTATCATCCAAAGATGTGGAAATGCATGACGGCAGCGTGATTGCGGGCAATAACGTGACACTTTCCGGCGGAGATATTACCAATAGCGGCAGTGCTGTTACCGCAAAAAATAACCTGACGGTTAGCAGTCAGAACAGCATAAATAACCTGAGTGCAGGCATGCTTTATGCTGGCGAAAATCTGCAGTTGAGCGCGATAAATAATATCAATAACGTCAGTTCAAATATTAGTGGTAAAAAGGTCGCGCTTGAAACCACAAATGGTGATATTAATAACGTTACTACGACAGATTTATGGCAATTAGATGCGAAAGGTAATAGTGGGTTAGAGAAAAAATATAGCGAAACATTAACGAAAGCGACAGCCAATATCACTGCAGTAGATTCGCTAAGTCTGAAAGCAGGAAATAGTATTAACGTGACAGGTGCGAATGTTAAAGCGGGTGGCGATCTTCTTCTGGATGCATGGAAGGATATTGCTATTACAGACAATCAAAATATCAATGATTATTCGCAAACAGTTTATGGTCATGGAAGAGGTTGGGAAGGGAAAGTCATTGGTAGTACGACCCAGACTCAGGTGAGTACAGACAGCAGTGCGATTACTGGGGGCAAAAACGTCACTATCCATTCTGGCCGGGATCTGACTGTAACTGCCAGTAATATTAATGCGGCAAATGATGCCAGTCTGATTGCTGGCAACAATCTCAATCTCAATAGCGCCACGAACAGCCAGAGTAGTTCTCAAGGCCATTCATCATCGTCGTCAGTTGGAACTGCTCGAAGTCAGATTAACAGCGGCGGTAATTTGAGTCTCGCCGCTGGTCAGGACATTACCAGTCAGGCTGCAAATATTGCATCTAACGGAGATGTTGCTCTGAAAGCAGGCAACAATATCAATCTCAACAGCTCCAGCAATAATCAGAACAGCAGAAATGGTAACCAGGAATCCCATTCCACCAGTCTGGATCGCACCTCCGTCAGCAGCGGCGGTAATCTCAGCCTGGCTGCCGGTCAGGATATCAATAGTCAGGCCGCCGCCATCGCCGCCACAGGTGATGCCGCGCTGAAAGCGGGCCGTGATATCAACCTGAATGCCGACGCCACTGGTTCCGGTTACAGCGAGAGAGGCGACAAGAAAACTGTTATCAGTGAAACCGTGCGTCAGCAGGGCTCCGAGATCGCCAGCGGCGGCAGTACCACTCTGGTAGCCGGTCGCGATATCAATACCGAAGCAACCGATGTGACGGCAAAACAGGATATCGCCCTGCAGGCCGGGCGCGACGTTAACCTGAATACGGCGACCGAAAGCGATTATTACTACAAAGAAGAAACCAAAACTAAAAAAGGCTTCCTGAGTAAAAAGACTACGCACACCATTCAGGAAGACAGTGCCACAAATGAAAAAGGCACCTTGCTGAGCGGCAACAATGTCTCCGTTAAAGCAGGTAATGACCTGCTGGTAAAAGGTTCTCAGGTCGTTGGTGATGGCAATGTGGCACTGGATGCCGGTAACAATGTCGATATTGCTGCCGCGACCAATACCGATTCCACATGGCGTTTTTCGGAAACGAAAAAGAGCGGCCTGATGGGAACGGGCGGCATTGGTATCAGCATCGGTAGCAGTAAATCACTGCAGGAGATGCGCGATAAAGGAACAACGCAGAGCCAGAGCATCAGTACCGTCGGCAGCACTAAAGGGAATGTTTCAATTACCGCTGGCAAGCAGTTGCAGGTTAACGGTGCCGATTTGGTGGCGGGCGGTAATATGGCGCTCCAGGGTGATAGCGTTACTGTTACGCCAGGACACGATCTGCGTACCCACGATGAAAGAACGGAGCAACGTACCAGTGGTTTAACGCTGGCGCTGTCTGGTGCGGTAGCGGAAGCCGTGAACAGTGCAGTCGCTGCGGCGCAGTCAGCCAAACAGCAGAGCGATGGTCGTCTGGCCGCGCTTCAGGCGACCAAGGCAGTCTTGTCTGGCGTGCAGGCGAATCAGGCCAGTCAGCTTGCTCAGGTACAGGGTGATCCTAATAACGGCATTGGCATCAGTATTTCACTTTCTACCCAGCAGTCGAAATCGGAGCAGCATCAGCAGTCAGACACGGTTAACGGCTCAACGATCAATGCCGGCCGTAATCTGAGTATCAATGCCACGGGCAAAGGCCAGGGGCCAGACAGCGGCAATCTGGTGATTTCTGGTAGTCAGCTGAAAGCAGGCGGCGATACGACGTTACAGGCGGCAAACGATATCACCCTAACCGGTGCGGCAAACACCCAGCAAACCACAGGTAAAAACAGCAGCAGCGGGGGCGGCATTGGTGTCAGCTTCGGCGTTGGGGCAGGCAGTGCGGGAGTAAGCGTCTTTGCCAGCGTCAATGGCGCTAAGGGCAATGAGAAAGGCAACGGTACGGTCTGGAGCGAAACGACCCTGGACAGCGGCGGCAAGGTTGCCATCAGCAGCGGTCGCGATACCACATTGAGTGGCGCTCAGGTTAACGGCAACAGCGTGAAGGCGGATGTGGGCCGCGATCTGACCATTACCAGCCTGCAGGACAGCGACAAATACGATTCTAAACAGTCCAGTTTTGGTGCAGGCGGCAGTTTTACCTTTGGCTCAATGACCGGGTCCGGGTATATCAACGCCAGCCAGGACAAGATGCACAGCAATTTCGACAGCGTGAAGGAGCAAAGCGGTCTTTATGCTGGCAATGGCGGCTTTGATGTCACGGTGGGCAACCATACACAGCTTAACGGTGCGGTCATCGCCAGTCAGGCCGATGCGGATAAAAACCGTCTGGATACCGGTACACTGGGCTTTACCAATCTGCATAACGAGGCCGACTACAAAACCGAGCATCAGGGCATTGGCATGAGCTCGGGTGCCAGTCTGGGCGGTCAGTTTGCCGGGAATATGGCTAATACCATGCTGGCAGGCGCAGGTGGAAAAGGGCATGCTGAAGGGACTACCCAGTCAGCAGTGTCTGACGGTACGATAGTGGTGCGCGATCAGGCTAATCAGAAGCAGGATACCGCCACGCTGAGTCGTGACACGGCGCATGCCAACGACAGCATCAGCCCGATCTTTAACAAAGAGAAAGAACAGCAACGGCTGCAGACCGCGCAGATGATTGGCGAGATTGGCAGCCAGGTGGCGGATATTGCTCGTACGCAGGGCGAGATTGGTGCGCTGAAGGAAGCCCAGAAGGTAAAGGGCCCCCCACCCGAAGGCGCATCTGAAAAAGCACGCAATGCCTACATAGAGAGCCTTAAAGCCACAACTGAGTACAAAAAAGCAATCGCTGACTCCGGTACCGGAAGTTCATTACAGCGGGGGATTCAGGCGGCCACCGCAGCAGTGCAGGGACTGGCAGGCGGAGATTTTAAATCGGCACTGGCTGGCGCATCCGCCCCTTACCTCGCCGAACTGATCCACAAAAATACCACCACAACAGGCCCTGACGGCAAGGAAGTGGTGAATACCGCAGCAAATCTGATGGCGCATGCGGTTGTGGGGGCTGTAATCGCACAGGCGCAGGGCAATAGCGCGCTGTCCGGTGCCAGTGGCGCAGCGCTGGGCGAGTTTATCGCTCAGGAGATGTATCCGGGTATCGCGCGGACAGATTTGAGCGAAGAGCAGAAGCAAACTATCAGCGCACTCGGAACGCTGGCAGCGGGGCTTGCTGGCGGTCTGGCAGACGGCAGTGCGTCAGGAGCCATAGCGGGCGCTCAGGCGGGGAAAAATGCGGTGGAGAATAATGCGCTGGGAGATGATGATGAGGAATTGCCGTGGGAACATGGCAATCGCCCGGTAAAAATTATCCCTATAAATCCGATGAAAACCGGGATAGTAGATGATTCAGGAAATGTACTGGCATCTGGCGGTAAGGTTATTACTATTAATAAAGGTCAGCAGAATAAACACATCCCCGGCACCAATGAGTATAAAACTGCAGCCGCTTCATCAGGAAGTCAACGTAGTATCTTAACGGCTGACCCAAAATCTTTGTTGCCTCAATTGGGAACAGGACAGCAGGTCGGGAAGGTAGTAGTGGGTTTGGCTGGTTCTAAAAGAACGAATTGATTTTGGCAAGGCTATCGGAACTTTTGTCGATAAAGATACGGGTTTATCTGTGCCGACGACAAAAGGAATTGTTCATTATGGTAAGGATGGTGCTCATATAGTGCCAGCGCGTCCATGAATGGGAGATTATGATGAAAAATAACTATGAATATATAAAAAGGTTGAAGTTGTCAATGCAATCGGCTCTTCTTGGTGCTGTTACTGAAAACATGAGAAACATAGCTGTAGATATTTATGAAAATAAAATATTGCTGTATTTTTTTATTGATGGGGAAGTTAAAGATGATGATAAAGAGAATATCTCTATAATTGAAACAGAGGTTATAGCTGATTTTGAAAGCGATTTTGATATACAAACTATTATAAAAAGAATTGACTGCCCAGAAAAAATTATTCTAGGCCAGGGTTATAGTGTTTTTCAAAGAAAAGAGAGTTAATCATAAATGGGCCTTTAATGAAATGGTGCTCTTAAAAAATACAAATGCCGGCCTTAATAAGCCGTTTTTTTATCAGCCCTTACGCAAAAGGGCAAATCATTCGAAGATGAAATATATAATAAATACTCAAAGGGGCAGCCAGAATCGGCACATGAGATTACAATCAAAACAGGCAGTGGTACAAACGTCAGGGTTGATATTATTACGAGGGATGGGAATGGTGGGCTTTCTTGCATCGAATGTAAATCTTCATTATCTGCACCATTAACACAGAATCAAAAGATCGGTTATCCTGACCTTGAGAAAAATGGTTGTACTATAGTGGGTGCAGGCAAACCCGGCTTTGAGGGAGGCACTAAAATCTCGCCAACTCAGGTGATAATTATTAGGCCAGAAAGTAAACGGGAGTAGTTATGTCAATTGAAGAAATAAATAAGGTCGACTTTATCAACACATCGAATGAAGATGATGAGTTAGTACTTTTGGGAATTACAGATCATTTATCATGGGGGGAAGGTGTTAATGAGCATTTGCTTTTGCTTCAAGATAAAGTAAATGCTTACTTGAAATTTATTATTAGTGGGCAAATGATAGAGTCATTTCCTGCTGCATGTGGGAAAAGTAAATTCTGTATTCAGGTTTTTTTTAATTTTTTACCGCCGAAAGAAGTTGATGATTTTTTATCTAAATTTCAGGTGGCATTAAAAGAGTACAATGTTGATTTGATTACTCACCATGTGGGTTGATTTTTTTTCATAAATGGATTTTATTAATATGGGTGCTGTCGATTTTTATTGAATGGATTAGGCGTTAAGCCATCTTATGATTTTTTTTGAGTCTTAGACTGGTTTTTCTTGACGAAGGCGGATAAATACTTAATGAAGTTCGCTTACGCTTTAGAGTGTTTATCTGTCTGAAGAATTGATTGCTTCTAAATGTTTCGGGTAACGCTATGGTTGATTATGTTTTTCGAACGTCAATTTCGTTGTTAAAGTAATCTCACGGAGCATGTTTATATATTCAAATTGAAATTTTTAGCGGCGGGCGAGCAGTTTGATTATATTTAAAAAATTGGCTAAAACCCAAAAATTTTTATCTCAAGCCCTCGAACCGAGCGAGCCGTAACATCTCTTAAATATGACTTTACAGAAGAATACCAAAGCGGCATCGTTGTTAAAAGTTCAGCACTACGTAGACTCAGCACCAACACAAAACCTCACCATACCAACACCCATTCTAAAACCTCCCCACAACCCGATCCCTCAGCCACCCATGCCCTAAACCCCGGTGCGATCGCTCATGCCATAGCATCACCAGCTCAAAGCCCGGAATCGCCATCGACGGTAGCACGGTCATCAATCCCGGCATCATATTTGTCATTCTCTCCGGCACCAACGCTACAACCAGCCTGCAGGACAGCGACAAATACGATTCTAAGCAGTCCAGTTTTGGTGCAGGCGGCAGTTTTACCTTTGGCTCAATGACCGGGTCCGGGTATATCAACGCCAGCCAGGACAAGATGCACAGCAATTTCGACAGCGTGAAGGAGCAAAGCGGTCTTTATGCTGGCAATGGCGGCTTTGATGTCACGGTGGGCAACCATACACAGCTTAACGGTGCGGTCATCGCCAGTCAGGCCGATGCGGATAAAAACCGTCTGGATACCGGCACACTGGGCTTTACCAATCTGCATAACGAGGCCGACTACAAAACCGAGCATCAGGGCATCGGCATGAGTTCAGGTGCCAGTCTGGGCGGTCAGTTTGCCGGGAATATGGCAAACACCATGCTGGCAGGCGCAGGTGGAAAAGGGCATGCTGAAGGGACTACCCAGTCAGCAGTGTCTGACGGTACGATAGTGGTGCGCGATCAGGCTAATCAGAAGCAGGATACCGCCACGCTGAGTCGTGACACGGCACATGCCAACGACAGCATCAGCCCGATCTTTAACAAAGAGAAAGAACAGCAGCGACTGCAGACCGCGCAGATGATTGGCGAGATTGGCAGTCAGGTGGCAGATATCGCTCGTACGCAGGGCGAGATTTATGCGCTGAAGAAAGCCCAGGAGGTAAAGGGCCCCCCATCCGAAGGCGCATCTGAAAAAGCACGCAATGCCTACATAGAGAGCCTTAAAGCGACCCCTGAGTACAAAAAAGCAATCGCTGACTCTGACTCCGGCACAGGAAGTTCATTACAGCAGGGGATCCAGGCGGCAACTGCGGCTGTTCAGGGACTGGCTGGCGGAGATTTTAAAGCGGCACTGGCTGGCGCATCCGCCCCTTACCTCGCCGAACTGATCCACAAAAATACCACCACAACAGGCCCTGACGGCAAGGAAGTGGTGAATACCGCAGCAAATCTGATGGCACATGCGGTTGTAGGCGCCGTCATTGCACAGGCGCAGGGCAACAGTGCGCTGTCCGGTGCCAGTGGCGCAGCGCTGGGCGAGTTTATCGCTCAGGAGATGTATCCGGGTATCGCGCGGACGGATTTGAGCGAGGAGCAGAAGCAAACTATCAGCGCACTCGGAACGCTGGCAGCGGGGCTTGCTGGCGGTCTGGCAAATGGCAGTGCGTCAGGAGCCATAGCGGGCGCTCAGGCGGGGAAAAATGCGGTGGAGAATAACTCGCTGAGTGGTGATGCGGCGCGTGAAACAGTTAAACAGGTGACGGCCAACCTGAAAGATCAGGTCAGGGATAAACTTGGCGAAGGGACACTCTCTGCTATCGTTAACAGTATTATCGGTGCGGCAGCAGATACCGGTGATGCGGTATTAGGTGGGGCGGATTACGGTGCTGATGCAGCGATGGCTCTGACCTCATGTGCTATGGGTGATAGCTACTGTACTCAGGCGCTAAGCGATCTGGCGGGTAAAAATCAGGCTGCGGCAGATACGCTGAAAGCTCTGATGAAGAGTGAAACTTGGGAAGCGGTTGCCGGGCAGGTAAAAGAAGCTGCTCAAGGTAACCAGCTTGCACTGGAAGCCACAGGTGGAATGTTGGCGGGACTGTTCCTGCCGGGTAAAAAATTGCCAGATACTATCACTGATGCGGGTAAAGTCTCAGGCGGTTCTTTAAGCGGCCAACCAACTAAGTTACCACCCAATGCTTCACCAGAAAATATACGTTCATTGCAACTGGCGGTCTGGCAAACGGCAGTGCGTCAGGAGCCATAGCGGGCGCTCAGGCGGGTAAAAATGCGGTTGAGAATAACGCGCTTGACGATGATGAATTAGAAAAAGAACATGAACATGGCAATGTCCCCGTCAAAATTATACCTTTAAACCCATCGAAACCAGATCTTTTCCAAGAAGGCAGTGATTCGTTCAAAGGGGGGGGGGGGAACTCTATTCTGTATCTGGTCCAATTAAACCAGTAGGAATTGTCTCCTCCTTTGATGCTAATGATATTCGATTCTCTCAAAATACCGTTTCATATAACAAAACAGAACAAAGTAATGGTATGAAATATACTTACGATGATCTTGTTTCTAGTATGAAAAAAGATGGCTGGAAGGGAGAGCCAGTGGATGTCATCAAAATGCCAGATGGAAAAGTGACTAGTATGGATAACACGCGGATTAGAGCTGCAAGAGAGGCTGGAATAAAAGTTCAAGCTAATCTTAGGGATTTTGACGAAGCATTACCAAAAGATATGGTGGATTCAGGGCGTTTTGGTTTAGCTAAAACCTGGGGTGAGGCTATTACTGGAAGAATTAATAATCAGTCAGGTGGATTTAGTAAAAACAATCCTAATGGTTCGGCTGAATTTCCAAGAGTAACGGGGAAGGATAAATAAATGATCGATGTATTAGCAATGTATGGAAAGTATTTGTATCCAAATTTTTCCTTACCAGAAAGTTTCATCAATTATGTTGCAGTTGAGCAAAAAGAAGATATAGAACCATGGTGGTTTTTTTATTGTGCACAAAATTATGTTGATTTTTGGTGTAAAAAAATCAAAGAGCTTTATCCTGACCGTAAGTTGATACCTTTCGCAAACTTACGCTATTCGGATGATATTGTCTGTTTTGATGGCGAAGATACAACAGAAGAGCCAAAAATCTACTATATTCATGCATTTGCTTCAGCAGGCTGGGAAGGAAGAGGGCATGTAGACAGCTTTACTGAGTGGTTAATAATTGCTAAATGTGAGTCTGCCCGTTACAAAGCTGAACAGGCAGAACAATAGCTTACTTATTGTTGAATATAACTGAATGGGACATTTTTGGTTAACCAGACGCCATTATCAGCCTGAAAAAAAGTAAAACCCTGTTCATGCATAGCCAGAGCATGAATCTTCAAAACGACAGGCTTACCGTGACGCAGTCCAACCTGAACGGCTGTATTTTCATCGCCAGATAAGTGGACATATTGACGACTTTGGGGTTTAAGACCTTCTCCTAAGATATATGCCAGAAAGCGTGTAGCAGTCCCATGATATAAAAGAGCAGGAGGTGTTTTTTTTTCATAACGGATATCTACCTGCTGAGAGGAATGTCCTTGTGCGGCTCGAATATGTAAGCCATCAGGAGAGAGGGTAAAACGTTTCTTCGCGCTGTCTTCAACAATAGTGCGAATAAGGTCCTTATCAAATTGATGGCCTTTCACTTTTGAAAGGCGGATCAATGCATCCATATCTGCCCACCCCTCCGCATCTAGAGTTAAACCAATCGTTTCAGGTTTATGCCGTAAAATGTAGCTTAAGAACTTACTCGCTTCGGCGTGTAACTCTTTATCCATATCACTCACCTTTATGATATCAATTACTTTAATAGTATCTCAGAACCTCACCATACCGTCTCCTTTAAAACCTCCCCACCACCCTTTCCCTCAACCACCGATGCACCAAATCCCGGTGCGATCGCTCATGCCACAGCATCACCAGTTCAAAGCCCGGAATCGCCATCGGGGGCTTCACGGTCATCAATCCCGGCATCATATTTGTCATTCTCTCCGGCACCAACGCTACAACCAGCCTGCAGGACAGCGACAAATACGATTCTAAGCAGTCCAGTTTTGGTGCAGGCGGCAGTTTTACCTTTGGCTCAATGACCGGGTCCGGGTATATCAACGCCAGCCAGGACAAGATGCACAGCAATTTCGACAGCGTGAAGGAGCAAAGCGGTCTTTATGCTGGCAATGGCGGCTTTGATGTCACGGTGGGCAACCATACACAGCTTAACGGTGCGGTCATCGCCAGTCAGGCCGATGCGGATAAAAACCGTCTGGATACCGGCACACTGGGCTTTACCAATCTGCATAACGAGGCCGACTACAAAACCGAGCATCAGGGCATCGGCATGAGTTCAGGTGCCAGTCTGGGCGGTCAGTTTGCCGGGAATATGGCAAACACCATGCTGGCAGGCGCAGGTGGAAAAGGGCATGCTGAAGGGACTACCCAGTCAGCAGTGTCTGACGGTACGATAGTGGTGCGCGATCAGGCTAATCAGAAGCAGGATACCGCCACGCTGAGTCGTGACACGGCACATGCCAACGACAGCATCAGCCCGATCTTTAACAAAGAGAAAGAACAGCAACGGCTGCAGACCGCGCAGATGATTGGCGAGATTGGCAGTCAGGTGGGCGATATTGTCAAAACACAGGGCGCAATTGAAGCGACGCGTGCTGCAAATAATGACATGAAGCAGGTCAGTCCGGAAAAGCTGCAGCAGGCTAAAAAGGACTGGGAAGAAGCGAATCCGGGTAAGACGCCGACCAGTGAGCAAATCAGCAAACAGGCCTGGCAGAGCTATTACGATAAAGCGCTCAGTGCTTCCCCTTACGCCGTTGGCGGGAGCGTGCAGCGCATTGTCACAGCCGCAACGGCTGCCGTACAGGGACTGGCTTCGGGTGATATCCGCGCCGCCGCCGCCGGTGGCGCAGCCCCCTATATTGCTAACCTGATCGGACATTCAGATTTAGACCCGGCCAGCCGGTTAATGGCGCATGCGGTTGTCAATGCGGCGCTTGCGGCCGCGCAGGACAAAAATATCGCAGCAGGGGCCGCAGGGGCGGTGACAGGCGAGCTGACCGGCATGCTGGCGAGTGAAATCTACGGCAAGAAGCCGTACGAAATGAACGACAGGGAGAAAGAAACCGTCTCGGCGCTGGCAACACTGGCAGCGGGTCTGTCTGGCGGTCTGGCGGGGAGTGGAGCTGCAGATATGGTTGCTGCTGCTCAGGCCGGGAAGGTTACGGTTGAGAATAACTATCTGAGCCAGAAACAGCAGGCGCAGAAGGATAAAGAAATCGCGGAATGTCAGACTGTGGCCTGCAAAGCCGGAGCGCAGGCGAAATGGACAGCGATTGACTTAGGTCAGGATGGCAGCTTTGCGGCGGGTATGGTCGCCGGGGTTCCGGCAGGGCTATATGATGCTGTGGACAGTATCGTGAAAACGGCCAGCAGTCCGGTCGAAACTTACGAAGCACTGAAGACGCTGTTTAACAGCGGTGATGTGCTGGGTAACGTCTCGGATGCGGTGAAGCAGTCTTATATAGATCGCATTGACCGGATGGAAGCAGAGTACCAGAAAGCCGGGGCCAGCGGCTCGTTTAATGCCGGTGTTGAAGGTGGCAAGCTGGTCACCGATATAGCCGGGTTGCTGGCTGGCGGTGCCGGGGTGGTGAAAGGTGGCGCGGTACTGACGGAGAAGGTTGTCGCAAAAACCACTGGTATAGTGGATACAGCATTAAAATCTTCGGTTATTAATAAAATACTGGAAGCAGACCGAATTGGCAGTGGGCTAAAACCAGATCCTACTCATAGAGGTGCAAGTTACCTGAGCCGCGAACAATTGATGGATGGAAAAGTTTTCAATATCAAAGGCGGTGATGGTATAGAAAGGAAATTACTGCAAGCGGAAGGTTCTTTTAATGAGAAGAAAGGTATATTTGAATACATCTATGATAATAAAGGAAACGTCACACACCAAAGATTTATTGAAGGTGGCAGTATTACCGGTGCTCCTAACCGACGATTGCCGAAGGTAAAATGACATGAATTTATATCCAATACCTTTTGATTTTATTGATAAAAATTTTCACCTTTCATGGTGTGATGTAAGGTGGGGTTATGAAAATAACCTCATTACCTCAGACGTACCAATAAAGAAGGCAGAAAAGAATGTATTAACAGGAAGTTATACTAGTCCTGAACTCGAATTGTCATTCGTTATGCCTGATGAAACAAATCACATTGCTCCTTTTCTAAAGGAGTTATGTTCGGAATCTGAGCAGAAAGATGATCCAAAAATCAAAAAAAAGTGGCTATTTATTGTTCTGAGTTGGCTTTGGAATAATCGTAATAGTTTTGACGATCCATTAGCTGAAGTTGAAGTTATTTATGCTGATTTTGATTATCCATATGAAATAGAAAGCTTTATTAAATACATGCCTCCTTCTGATGGATATGATCCATCAACACACTCTCAAATAGAAAATATTAATCATTTAATGAGCGGGTGGGAAAATTATTTAGAAAAAGGATCTTCTGTATTTAAAAGTTAGAGAAATCCCGATCTTTGGTTCGGTGGATGGCAGAGCGCGGCTTCCTTGCCGTGATCTGCCTTCATCAGGTGCAGAGTGCGCGGGGTAAATGGCAGTGCGCCGGGACTGGCCTTATCACTCCTCTGTCAACTGGGTTCTCGGCTTACAGCCATTAAACATAATGCGGGAGATTATACGCACTCTCGCGGTCAGCCTCAGAACACCACATAACCCTTCCCGTGCGCTTGTATGCATCTAATCTGCATTATGGCGTGCGCCGCCGCGTGTGGCATCGGGCGTGGCCGCCGTCCCTGGCGGCGTCGGCCGCGTCATCGTCGGTAAGCAAACTCCGGAGGAAGTCGGCCTGCGGCCTCCGCTGAAAGCAGTTAATGCCCGCCCGGCGTCGTCTTGTAAGTACCCCGACAAACCGGGCCATTCACCTTTAGAGATCTTCCGGCATACCGCCACGCTGAGTCGTGACACGGCGCATGCCAACGACAGCATCAGCCCGATCTTTAACAAAGAGAAAGAACAGTAACGGCTGCAGACCGCGCAGATGATTGGCGAGATTGGCAGTCAGGTGGGCGATATTGTCAAAACACAGGGCGCAATTGAAGCGACGCGTGCTGCGAATAATGACATGAAGCAGGTCAGTCCGGAAAAGCAGCAGCAGGCTAAAAAGGACTGGGAAAAAGCGAATCCGGGCAAGACGCCGACCAGTGAGCAAATCAGCAAACAGGCCTGGCAGAGCCATTACGACAGTGCGCTCAGTGCTTCGCCTTTCGCTGTGGGTGGCAGCGTACAGCGCATTGTCACAGCCGCAACAGCTGCCGTGCAGGGGCTTGCTTCGGGTGATATCCGCGCCGCCGCCGCCAGTGGCGCAGCCCCTTATATTGCTAACCTGATCGGACATTCAGATTTAGACCCGGCCAGCCGGTTAATGGCGCATGCGGTTGTCAATGCGGCGCTTGCGGCCGCGCAGGACAAAAATATCGCAGCAGGGGCCGCAGGGGCGGTGACAGGCGAGCTGACCGGCATGCTGGCGAGTGAAATCTACGGCAAGCAGCCGTACGAAATGAACGACAGGGAGAAAGAAACCGTCTCGGCGCTGGCAACACTGGCGGCAGGTTTGTCTGGCGGTCTGGCGGGTAGCGGTGCTGCAGATATGGTTACCGCTGCTCAGACCGGGAAGGTTACGGTTGAGAACAATTATCTGAGCAGCACGGATAAGAGCCGCCAGACGGAGCTGAACCATAAGCAGAATCTGACGCAGAAGGAACAGCAGGAGCGGGATGCGCTGAATCGTAAGGATGCGGAAACCAGTAAAACCCTGGTCGATGCCTGTATGGGTGGAAGTGCCTCGGCCTGTACCGCAGCCCGGAAGGATGCGCAGGAGGAGCAGGACACCTACCAGAGCCTGGGTTATCAGAATCAGAAGGAAGCACAGGCAGGTTATCAGCAGATACAGCAACTACTTAACGGCACCAGCCCGGAAGCGAAACAGACGCAGGAACTGTTTAATGGCATGGTGTCGGCGTATATGCGCACCGGGATGAGTGAGGAAGCAGCCAAATCAGCGGTTGGTTACCAGCTTGGTGCGATGTATATCGTGGGTGGTGTTGCCGGTATTGGTTCAGGAAAGGCTGTCGAAGGTTCGTTAACTGGTAAAAATTCCACAGTAAAAGAAAATGCAGGAATAAAACCTACAGTAACAGCAGAACTGGAAGTAAATGGTCAAAAATTTAAAGATACAAATCAAACTGCAAGGCCAGCAGAGCAGGCAAATAAAGATCAACCTACATTAATATCAGACAGAGTAACATCTAAAGAGCAAAGCTTGGTGGAGAAGGGAAAAACAAATAACTTACCTTTACCAAACAGTAATATGGCTAATGCTCATGCTGAAATAGGTGCTATACAACAGGCTTATAATGCAGGTAAGACTCAAGATGCTAATCTGACGATTAATGTAGCATGCAAGGACGTTTGTAGTTATTGCAGAGGTGATATAGCTTCTGCTGCTCAAGCTTCCGGTGCGAAATCGGTCACGATAAATGCTGTTGATGATAAAACAGGATTACCTAAAACGTACGTCTGGGAGCCAGGCATGAAATCTATAAGGGAAATCAAGAAATAATGATAAATTTTTGAGCTGGGTGGGCATTATATAGACTATGGTAAGCGTGTGCAGCTACCTTTAATCGCGCAACCATCAATAGTTCAAATAATGGGTTATTTAGATATATTGAAGAGCCATGATGGGATATTGGTTCTTGATAATGATCAAGAAGATAACCATAAGCCTTACAATATGACGCTATATTCTGATAATGGAATTTTTCATGATATTACTTGCAACAAGCATGGATGATGGTGATATAGATGTCAGAACATTTTGTAATAAATCTGGTTCCAGAGATTTTATACTAATACATGGTGAACCATATTCAGAAGCATCAACAGCTAAAGAATTTTCTTCGGTTATAGAAGCATTTAAAGAATTTTATAAAACTGGTGATGTTAGTAGGGAATTATTAGATTGATCTCATCAATTCCAACCCTTCGCGGTTGGGGTTTTATTGTGGAGAATAATTATCTGAGCAACGCCCAGAAGGCTCAGAAGAAAGAAGAACTGGCAGAATGTCAGAGCGTGGCCTGTAAAGCGCATACGCAGGCGAAATGGACGGCGATAGACCTGGGTCAGGACGGCTACTTTGCGGCGGGGATGGTGGCCGGGGTTCCGGCAGGACTGTATGACGCCGTGGACAGCATCGTGTAAACAGCCAGTAATCCGGTTGAAACTTACGAAGCGCTTAAATCGCTGTTTAACAGCGGTGATGTGCTGGGTAACGTGTCGAATGCGGTGAAGCAGTCTTATATTGACCGGATGGAAGCGGAATACCAGAAAGCCGGATCCAGCGGCTCGTTTAACGCGGGCGTTGAAGGCGGTAAGCTTGTTAACGATATAGCGGGGCTGCTGGCTGGCGGTGCCGGGGTTGTGAAAGGTGGCGCGCTACTGACGGAGAAGGTCGTTGCGCAGGTTGTGGGGGCTGTAATCGCACAGGCGCAGGGCAACAGTGTGCTGTCAGGTACCAGTGGGGCAGCGTTGGGCGAATTTATCGCTCAGGAGATGTATCCGGGTATCGCGCGGACGAATTTGAATGAAGAGCAGAAGTAAACCATCAGCGCACTCGGAACGCTGGCAGCGGGTCTGTCTGGCGGTCTGGCTTGGAGTGGGGCTGCAGATATGGTTGCTGCTGCTCAGGCCGGGAAGGTTAAGGTTGAGAATAATATGCTGACTATTCCTGCTCCGCCAGTTCCTGTTCCGGGCATATCTGTTGGACCCGGCGACCAGGTGAAACAGGATGCAGACAAAAATATTGCTTTGGGTCTTGATGGTGCAATAAAAGACCTGGGGGATGCACTGGACAAGGCAACTCAATGTTCCTTTGGACGAGCTTGTTCTTCTGAAAGTAGTGAAGAGCAGAGTCAGCCAAATATTGGCAAAGATCTGTCAGATGCTGATAAAGCCGAATTGGGTGGAACGGGGTCTGGAGCACCAGGCGGTTGGGAGCCGCAGGATGAGGAAAATGCGCGGAATAATGAGTCTCATAGTGCTACAAATAGTAAAAACCTGAATGCTGAGCTAACAGGAAAAGAAATTGCCAATGGGCATGCTTTCGAAAAGCATGTCATTGAGCAAAATGAATTCGCTAATTTGGGAATAAAAACAAAAGAGCAGTTTGCTCAACATATTGAAAATGTCTTTAAAAATCATGCGTCTGTCAAAGAGTTAAGTGGTGGGAGGTCAGCTTATTGGGATCAATCGACAAATACAGTCGTTATACGTAATCCTAAATCCGGCGATGGTGGTACTGCATTCAGACCAGTTAACGGAAGAGCCTACTTTGATAGCTTGAGGTAAATATGAAATTATTATCAGTCACAAAGAAAAATGCAGAAATTAATATAACAGAAGAAGAGTTGTTGATTTTAAATTCAGCGCTGAATGAAATCTGTAATGGTATTGATATTGCTGAGTTCGAAACAAGAATCGGCTCAGAGAGGAGTGAGGTAATAGCTTTGCTGAGCAAGATTGGAAACATATTAGATCAAATGGTCTGTTAATCGCCAAATCCCGACCATCAAGCCGGGATTTTTACATTATCACTCAGCTGCCAGCCGGATGATCATCTGCCCAGGCGTGGTGATCACCTCGATCTTCTGCTCGGTCGCAAATCCCAGCTCAGCCATCCAGTAGCCGCGGATCGTAATTGACAGCGAAGGCCGGTGCTTCAGGTGATCGCGAATATATCCCAAGGTATAACGTATTGATTTGGTTATTTTGAATCGCCACGGGTTTAACAGACACCTCAGAGTCATTTAAGATGACTTAAAGAGAGGTGCCCATGAGCGGTAAACGTTATCCCGAAGAGTTTAAAATTGAAGCAGTCAAACAGGTTATTGATCGCGGTCATTCTGTTTCCAGCGTTGCAACACGTCTCGATATCACCACCCACAGCCTTTACGCCTGGATAAAGAAGTACGGTCCGGACTCATCCACTAACAAAGAACAGTCAGATGCTCAGGCCGAGATCCGCCGACTCCAGAAGGAGTTGAAGCGGGTTACTGACGAACGGGACATATTAAAAAAAGCCGCGGCGTACTTCGCAAAGCTGTCCGACTGAGGTACGCCTTTATTCGTGACAACTCCCTTTGCTGGCCTGTTCGTCTGCTCTGCAGGGTGCTGGATGTTCATCCCAGTGGCTTTTACGCCTGGTTTAAGCAACCGTATTCTCAGCGCCACCAGATAGATCTGAGACTGACGGGACAGATCAAACAGTTCTGGCTGGAGTCCGGTTGCGTTTATGGTTATCGCAAGATCCATCTGGACTTGCGGGCTAGCGGGCAACAGTGCGGAGTGAACAGAGTCTGGCGACTGATGAATCGTGCCGGGATAAAGGCTCAGGTCGGGTACCGGAGCCCGCGGGCACACAAAGGCGAGATCAGTATCGTATCGCCCAACAGGCTCCAGCGACAGTTCAATCCGGATGCTCCGGATGAGCGTTGGGTAACGGACATAACTTACATCAGGACCCACGAAGGCTGGCTGTATCTTGCCGTGGTTGTTGACCTGTTCTCACGCAAAATTATCGGCTGGTCAATGCAATCCCGGATGACAAAGGACATTGTCCTGAATGCGCTTCTGATGGCCATATGGCGACGTAATCCTCTAAAACAGGTGCTGGTTCATTCAGATCAGGGCAGTCAGTACACAAGCCATGAGTGGCAGTCATTCCTGAAATCACACGGCCTGGAGGGCAGCATGAGCCGTCGCGGTAACTGTCACGATAATGCGGTTGCAGAAAGCTTTTTCCAGTTGCTGAAACGCGAACGGATAAAGAAAAAGATCTACGGAACACGGGAAGAAGCCCGCAGCGATATTTTTGATTACATCGAAATGTTTTATAACAGTAAGCGTCGGCATGGTTCGAGCAATCAGATGTCACCGACAGAATATGAAAACCAGTATTATCTACGACTCAGAAGTGTCTAGATTATCCGTGGCGATTCAGTTTTTATGATTATGTTGAGCGATTTTTATCTACATTAACAGACCCAGTATCAGTTGAGTGGGATAGCTGGAGAATGCGGCTACCTAAGTTTTATATCAATTTTGACAAAAAAATATATCGCCATACTGATTGGGATAGAAGTCACGAAGCGTCTGTACCTTCTGATTGGAACGCTCAAGCAAATAGTGATTTTGGCTTGTTAGTACCAGACAAAGAGCAATACTGGCTTATTGATGGCATGAATTTTTGGAAATTACAGATGTAAATGGTGAAATCTTGCCCTTAGTGGCGGGATTGTAAGTACCCCGACAAACCGGACCATTCACCTTTAGAGATCTTCCGGCATATCGCCACGCTGAGTCGTGACACGGCGCATGCCAACGACAGCATCAGCCCGATCTTTAACAAAGAGAAAGAACAGCAGCGACTGCAGACCGCGCAGATGATTGGCGAGATTGGCAGTCAGGTGGGTGATATTGTCAAAACACAGGGCGCAATTGAAGCGACGCGTGCTGCAAATAATGACATGAAGCAGGTCAGTCCGGAAAAGCTGCAGCAGGCTCAAAAGGACTGGGAAGAAGCGAATCCGGGTAAGACGCCGACCAGTGAGCAAATCAGCAAACAGGCCTGGCAGAGCTATTACGATAAAGCGCTCAGTGCTTCCCCTTACGCCGTTGGCGGGAGCGTGCAGCGTATTGTCACAGCCGCAACGGCTGCCGTACAGGGACTGGCTTCGGGTGATATCCGCGCCGCCGCCGCCAGGTGGCGCAGCCCCCTATATTGCTAACCTGATCGGTCATTCAGATTTAGACCCGGCCAGCCGGTTAATGGCGCATGCGGTTGTCAATGCGGCGCTTGCGGCCGCGCAGGACAAAAATATCGCAGCAGGGGCCGCAGGGGCGGTGACAGGCGAGCTGACCGGCATGCTGGCGAGTGAAATCTACGGCAAGAAGCCGTACGAAATGAACGACAGGGAGAAAGAAACCGTCTCGGCGCTGGCAACACTGGCCGCGGGTCTGTCTGGCGGTCTGGCGGGTAGCGGTGCTGCAGATATGGTTACCGCTGCTCAGACCGGGAAGGTTACGGTTGAGAATAACAATCTGTCAGCCGTTGTGCGTCTTGGCGCCACAGCATGCGCGGAGGTCGCCTCATGCCGTAATATGGTTGTGGAGAAAGGGTTAGGCGCACTACTGGGTATCGGTGTGGCGAAAACGGCGATGGATAATCTTTCCGAGGCCGATCGTACTGTGATACTGGCAGCGGCTATCACGGGTAAAGCCGATGAAATAGAGCGATTAACGCCGGAGCAGCTGGCGGCGTATAAGGAAATGGTTGAGGGCCAGAAAGGCACTCTGCTTCCCTTACCGGCGCTTGACCGGCCGCTGGTTGACAGTGTGCTGACGAATCCCATCCCGGAGCATAACAGAGGCACGACACTGACCTCACCGGATCAACGTGATCAGAACGGCAGCAGTCATATCGGGAATACCAGTGATGTGCCGGATACCGGTGGTAATACTACTGTCACACCGATTGCTGAACAAAATAAAGATGAGTTAGCTTATCTGGCGGGTGGTTATGAACCGAACAAAGGTGCTGTCGGGAATATGGGCGAGTTCTTTAAACAACCAGGTTTTGGTAGTGTGGCAAAAGATGGCTCACAGAAAACTAGCAAGATTTATCAAGGACAATCAGTTTATAAAGCCTCTGGCAACCTCAGTAATGAAATCCGTAAAGGAGATCAATTCTATCTGGATGCCAGCCATATGAATCACCTTGAAGTATTTGATAGCAAAGGGAACTTTAGAGTTGTTCTGAATCTGGATGGTTCAATTAATCCAGCTAAAACAAAAGTTGCTGCTGCTGAAGGAAGGAAATTGCCTAAATGATTAAAGAAATAAATTTTGATGAATTAAAAGATATTTATCTTCAGTTGTCGAAAGTGATGCCACAGAAACCAATAGATGAAGATGAGCTTTTGATTGATTATAAAACTCAACAATGCGCCTCATTTCATCGTGGGCTTGAATTGCTTGGGAATGCTAAGGAATTTCTAGTAAAGGCCAAGTTGAATGATGATAAGGTTGCAATACAAGTGGCGCTAGTTTATATCCGGGTGTATTCAATGAATTTATCAGGTTTTTTTGATGCATTTAGAGAAGATGCTGATGCTTTATTGAAATCTTCTGATTGGCCTAGTATACCCGAAGATTATAAAATACCTGCCTATTATAGCTACCCTGTCAAGTAACAATAATCCTGCCCACATCTGAACAGCACCCAAAAAATTGGGTGCTGTTCAGAGTAGCTCGCTCAGTGACATTGCACAGGCACAGTCTAAAGGTAATGTAAGTACCCCGGCAAACCGGACCATTCACTTTTAGAGATCTTCCGGCATACTGATCATGTTCTCTGAGGAGAACGTGACCTGCCCCCAGGATTAGATACAACCGTCAGTTAGTAATGTCGGTTTGTTTACCTCCACATTTTCCATTTCGCCACCGTGCTGCAAACTCTGATGGCGTCAGATAATTCAGTGCCGAATGTGGACGACACTCGTTATAATCCTGCCTCCAGTCGTTAATGGTTTTCCTGGCGTGAACGATATCGCTGAACCAGTGTTCGTTCAGACACTCATCGCGAAAGCGTCCGTTAAAACTCTCAATAAATCCGTTCTGCGTTGGCTTACCTGGCTGGATAAGCCGTAGTTCCACACCATGCTCAAAGGCCCATTGATCGAGCGCGCGGCAGGTAAATTCCGGGCCCTGATCGGTTCTTATTGTCGCCGGATAGCCCCGAAACAACGCGATGCTGTCCAGAATACGCGTGACCTGAACGCCGGAAATACCGAAAGCAGCGGTGATCGTCAGACACTCCTTCGTGAAATCATCCACACAGGTCAGGCACTTGATCCTGCGACCGTTGGCCAGTGCGTCCATAACGAAATCCATCGACCATGTAAGGTTCGGCGCATCCGGGCGAAGAAGCGGAAACCGTTCGGTCGCCAGCCCTTTACGGCATCGTCTGCGTTTTACGCTCAGTCCATTAAGGTGGTAAATACGGTATACCCGCTTGTGATTGACGTGAAGGCCCTCCCTACGCAGCAACTGCCAGATACGCCGGTAACCAAAACGTCTGCGTTCAAGCGCCAGCTCAGTAATACGCCCTGATAAATGAGCATCAGCAGCCGGACGCTGAGCATCATAACGGCAGGTCGACAGGGACAAACCTGTAAGCCTGCAGGCACGACGTTGCGACAGACCGGTCACATCACACATCAACATCACGGCTTGCCGCTTCTGGTCTGTCGTCAGTACTTTCGCCCCAGAGCCACCTGAAGCGCCTCCTTATCCAGCATGGCTTCGGCAAGCAGCTTCTTGAGCCTGGCGTTCTCTTCCTCAAGCGACTTCAGCCGCTTAACCTCGGGCACCTCCATACCGCCATACTTCTTACGCCAGGTGTAAAAGGTGGCGTCGGAAATGGCGTGCTTACGGCAGAGCTCACGGGCAGAAACCCCGGCCTCTGCCTCACGGAGAATACTGATGATCTGTTCGTCGGAAAAACGCTTCTTCATGGGGATGTCCTCACGTGACTTATGAAGACATTACTAACATCACGGTGTATTAATCAACGGGGAGCAGGTCA